>RDRW01000268.1:0-281928 GCA_007896445.1 Puccinia hordei | reverse complement strand
TATACAATTACATAGATACATGAAGATGCATAGTGCGCAATGTCAAATCAAAACTGAACTTTGAAGAAAAAAAAAACCCCCCTTCCCCCTCCCAAAATACAATTTCTTTTTTATATATATTTGTGGAGGAAACAACCTTATTAATTCTTTAATCTTGCAGTCTCTAGGCAAATTTTTCTTGAAATCTTAATCTGCACCACTTTCTCTCATTGAAAATTATCAGCCAATTAGACACCAAAAACCAACTTGTGTTCATAAATCAGTTGGACTACATAGTGTCAAGATTATAGCTCATGAAAAAGAGGCAATGAAGGGGCTTTCTTGAGGGAGCCTAAGAAAGGACCAAGGAGGACAGGAAAAAAAGTTTAAGGCTCAGAATCAATGAGTTTTATTTCATACATGAGGAGCAGACTTTATAGTACCAACTAGAGAGCCCCCTTGGAAGATACAAAGGGGGCCTGTTCATGACAAAAAAATAACAGGAACATGACAGCCGGACAGGGAACAAAACATCTACTTGAGCTTTAAACTGGTGATGGGAAATAAGGGACATGGCACCTCAATGAGATGGAACAGGGCATCTCACTTGAGATGGAAAAGGAAATCTCACTTGAGATGGAACATTAATCTCATTGCGATGGATGGAACAGGCTTTAGGACAGCAGTAATGGCCACTTGGCATTGATAAAAAAGGATAGAAGCCATGTGTCAGCTTGCTACTATGACAGAGCAACCTGTCACAAGTTTACCACAAAATTATTATAAAAAATATAGAATATCAAATAATATTTAGAATATTATTTGATATTCTGAATCTACACTAAATTTAACCTAGGGTACCTCACTCACAGGTACCCCTAATTCCCACTCCTTCACTATGTAAATTAGCAAAGAAGAATTAGCAAGTACTTTTAAATAAAAAGTACTTGCCGTAATTAAATGCTTATATATATATTACATATGCTTAAAACCCATTTCCAGTCACGGAAATGAGGTGTTGTGTAAATTGGGGGAGATAGTGTAAATACACCGTGTTTTACTCAAACCCCGCGTACCGCAGTCCGCAGAGCTTGAAGTTCAACCCGCGTGACTGAAAGCCCGCGCCAAAGTTGGGATACAAGCCCCCGCGCAAGCACTAAGCCCCTTACAGACTCCCAGCTTGGCACGCGGACTCCACAGTCACTCAGGTACACCCAAAACAGGAAAAACACGCCCCAGTGACCTCATTACATATGTTACATATGTAATAAAGGTTACTGGGGATTAAATAATTAAATATACTAAAGTGTATTATTATTTATACATATAATTAAAATATACTGACTGAACAAACAGTACAAACAATACTGTGGCTTATTATAAAATACAAATAAGCCACTAGTATTAAATCTATAACAACCAGTACTGATGTACTACAGACTGTAAGACAATATAAATATGTAAATAATAATAAAATACATTAATAAAATCAATTGGTGACGTGTATTCAAAGCAGGGGCTGCTGAAGCGTCACCAAGAAAGCAAAAATGGCCAAAATGTGGTCCTAAGATCCCACAAGTTGGCCAATAATAACTACAGGGTCCCCAGGGGGAACTCAAGACTATTTAAGGAGCTCTTCAACCGCCCAAAGAAGGCTCCTCATGCTTCCCAATACCCACTAACAACCTTACCCACTTCTTATTAGATATATACATCTTTATAACACAGTCTGGTAAGCTTCTTAGTAGTTATTCTTTAGCCCTGTCTTCCCCAACAACTTCACAGTGCCCATCAAGCTCCACCAACCATCCATCCAAGCGCTTCCAACTGTCCAGTTTCACCCAGAATATCCCCAAGATCCCTCAAGGTTTATTACTAGTAAGTAATAACCCTTTTCTTGAAGATATTCCCCCATTTCCATTCCTGGGATTAAACCACCCCTGTTCCAACAGGCCCCAGTGTTCCAGGTACCTAAATCCTCTGCATTTATTTGTAAGATACCTTAGAGGGATCTAAACCACCCCTGATTTATCAGGCCCCTCTGGTTTTTAATTATATTAAATTTATTTAATATAATTATTAATCTATTTTTCTCTCAATTTTTACGTCACAATTCCCCCATATCTTTTGGGAATTGTAACTTGTACCTTACCCAGAGTTTATATAACTCTTTCCATCTATCCTTGCACCACCTGTAGCTAGAAGGACTTGTCCTTGGCATCAGGGAGGCTGACAATTGGGGGTCTGGCCGGGAAAATTTTCAAATTTATTTTTGAAATAAAAAAACCCGTAATTTTTTATTTTTTTATATAAAAATATACACATAAAAAACCAATAAAAATCATCATTTTCATATATACCTCACCCTATAAAAATTCAAAAAACTAACAAAAAACTGTTTTGCTTTCCTTTTTTTTAAAAAAAACCAAACCCACAAAATTAAAAAAAAAAAAAAACCGTAAGTTTTCAATTTTTCTAAAAAATACACAATTAAAAAATACATACTAATAAAAAAATTCTAAAAATTACAGTATTACATACTTACAAACATTTTTTTATCTGCGGCGCGTACAGTGAACCTTCAAGAAAACGCCACTCTAATTCAACACTACCTTCGAGTTCTTCGCCTAAAAAAGGAGGAAGAAATCAGGAACTACCGTCCTACAGACTGGGATCTCCTCTCCCAAGAAGACCGCCTCATCCTCGCCGCATACCACTCTCATTTGAGAGAGGAAAGAAACCTCGAGGCCGAAATAACCCTCCATAACTACTTGAGAGCGTTAAAATTGAAAAGAGCTAGTATATCTAAAGAAAGATATCAAGAAAGAAGTGAGTACCATTTCTTTCTCAACTCTTTCAATCACGAATCTAACATACATCTCCTTTCAGTGGCTTCCTTTGAAAACCCCACCCAAACAGAGACTGTTCCCACCGTCGACGCGGAAAACCAGCCAAGTAAGTACTTCTTACATATAAAAATACATAATAAAGATAACTTCTAATGGCTAAATCCACCAGGTCGACCAAACCAGAACTTCGAGGTCTCCTACCCTGTCCAACAAGAACTCGCGGCGGCCAAGGAACTGCACCAGCGCGTCAAGAACCTACAGATGACGAACATAGCGCGCAAAGGCCCTGTCCCAGCCACGCCGGAGGCCACCCCAACTCCCCAAGAGCTCTCAGTGACGCCCCAAGAGCTCCCGCCTCCTCAAACGGAAGCAGAAACCCCCATGGACGTCGACGAGAGACCCCCAGATTCGTTGGCAGCTACCCAGAAACCCCCTTCCACCCCGGAAATCCAGGTCCTCTCGAAAGAAGAACAGATCAGACACCGGGTGAAAGAGCACGTTTCCATTTGGAAACAGTGCCAAGCCTCCTTAAGGCAGGGGCCTACAGAAGAGCTGAGAGCCTTGCTGACTACAGCGCAAGACAGTCAGAAGGCTCTCCAGAAGTTGATCCCCAACGACGAGATAGAGGCCTATGTAAAGGGTTGGAACCCTTGGGAGGAAAAGAAGATCCACTTCCCCGCGCCGCCCAAGAAGAACACCCTGAAGTTCAAGAAAATAGACAAAGGGAAGAACAAAAGCTCCTCTTCCATCAACTTCGACGACCCAGTCAAGTGGAAGAAGGCCACAGATCTCCTTCTGATTGCGGCCAATCTCTACAAGAACATAGATTAGCACCCTCTGTAATACATTCCTTGTTTGATTCTATTGAAGCTCTTAATAATAATTTAAACACTTTAGATATTAATAATGAAGCAAATCTAAAGATAATTATTAATAAAATAGATACAAGCTTAGAAGAAATTAAAGACAACATTACTGCACGCACCATGAGAGTTTTGCAAACATTGGACAAACCATTGCCCCTTGAGTTACCAGTACATCATAGTGAAATGTTGGTGGAACTTAACAAAACTAGTGAGAATCTTAGAGAAATAACAAAAGAAATCAACAAAAATACTAATGATACTTTAGATGTTCTTGAAGAAATGCAAACTTCCCAAGTTACAATGGCAGAATATGTTATTAATTCCCTCAAAAAGGATGAAACAAATAACAATAAATTAGAAGATTTGATCATGAATCTGAATAACAATTTTAATACAAAATTTGAGAAACTAGAAGAACAAGTGAACAACAAATTATCTGTCCTTACTTCTGAAATTGAATCATTGAAATTAAAAGACAATGTAATTTCAAAATTAACAACTATCATCTCAGGTATAGAATCCTTGAAAGAGGAGAAAGTAAAACCCCAATACCACGAGCCTCAAGGACCCAGCAGCTCATACAGTGAAGAAGAGATGGTTAATCAAGCAACAAACAATTGGAATAAGTATGGTGACAAGGTACCTGACAGTAAACCCACCACGTATCTTGACAGAGATGAAGCTCCTCACATCAATATTAATTCTAATTATTATAACAACAGAGAGGAGAAACAAAATAATCCTTATAAGAATCTCCAATACTTGAGTCCCAACATTGTCCCTCAAGAAAAACATAGCGCCCTCAATACCAATAGTGCCCAACCTAGGTATAACAATCCTTTTATGCAGAATAGACCTATGACCAAAGATACCAGAATGTCCACACCTTACAGAAACTCTGATATGACTGCTATACACAAACTTATGCCCCCCTTAAAAGATTGGCCCAAGTTTGATGGTAAAGGAGAATATGACCACATGAGTTTCATAGAATACATTGATCACATAGTAAGGACTTACCAAGCTGATGATGAAGTCATCACTTCAAGACTTACTGTACTCTTTGAAGGAATGGCTTCTACTTGGTTTATTACCAAAAGTAAAGCTGTAGGACACCAATCTTGGTCAGTGTGGAAAGAATTAATCAAAGCCCAGTTTGGCACCAGAATTTGGAAAAATGAAAAGCGCCAAGCCTTTGAAAAAGATTACTTTGATCCAACAACAGAAACAGCTTCTGAATGGTGTTTGAAACAAAGAAGAAGGATTGAATGTGTGTATGACAGAGTCTCAGATGAAGAAGCCAACAACAGATTACTGAGTCAATGTAAAGGAAATCTTGAGAGTATAATGAGATGTAGATTCCCCTCACTAGATGTAGACCTGACAGAATTCAGCAGTGTATTAAATGAAATGGTAGTCCTTAATGGATGGAACAAGAAGTACACCAGGAATAACATCCCTGAGAGAAAAGAGTTCCAAAAAGAAACCACCAAGGTTAACCCCACAACTGAAATACCCAAGAAAACTGCTACTCCTGAATGTTTCAAGTGTGGAGAAAAAGGTCATTGGAAAAATGAATGTACCAATACACGTAAAAGAGTAAATATGGTAGTAATGAACACCCCATCAGAAACTGAAGAAGATACCCATTCCCAGTTTGAAATAGTCATGAATGAAACAGCTGAAGAAGACTTGATGAGAATCTCAGTTATCCAAGCTGACATTGGGGATGAATTATCCATTAATGCTATACATGGTGACTCTAATTTACCACAAAGATGGGATCCCTCCATGAAGGTTGGCCATATATCTGACGCAAAGTTACTCACCAATAAACCTGAAGCTGGTATGTGTTACACCATGGGGAAAACTAGTTATACTACTGTCTTGTTTGATAACAAAGAAATAAGAGTCCTCCTTGACGTAGGAGCTTTCTGTTCTTGTGCCAGTAGTACCTTTCTAGATGAATGTTACCCCAGATGGAGAGATAACTTAATGCCCATGCCAAAAGCCAAGTTCAGTAGTTGCAACTCAGCCATGAAACCTATTGGAGTAGTATCCATACCTCTAATATTTCCTCACTCTAAAGGATCTCTTAGGTTATCTGTTGAATTTGTAGTGTTACAAGATGCAGTCTGTGATTACCTGATCCTAGGTAATGATGCTTTCTGTATGTATGGTATAGATATTTTCCAGAGTAAAGATAGATTCTACACTATTGGTGGTGATTGGAAAAGAAAATTCCAAATCTGCAACATTAACATCAAGATACCAGATGCCATTAACAATGTTGAAATCCAAGAAGATCTACTATCTTTCCAGAAAGAATACTTAGCACAAGCTGCTGTCAGTGACATATTAAATGAGGAACAGAAGATGGATGTATTGAAAACTTGTTTTGAACATAAAGAAGCTTTCTGCACTACAGAAGAACCAATTGGTAACATCAAGGGCCATGACATGAAATTGGAACTTAATATTGACAAACCTTATCCCCCACAGTTGAGGAGACCACCCTACCCCTCCAGCCCCAAATCAAGAGAAGCTCTGGAAACACACATCAAAGAGCTACAAGAACTTAAAGTCCTGAGAAAAGTTGGACATAATGAACAGGTAGAAGTCACCACACCTGTAATAATTGCCTGGCATAATGAAAAGTCAAGAATGGTGGGAGATTTCCGTGCTCTGAATAACTACACCAGACCTGACTACTATCCTATTCCCAGGATAGACCATTCATTACACAACTTATCTAAGGCCAAGTATATCACCACTATGGATGTACTGAAAGGGTTCCATCAGATCCCCATAGCTCCTGAGAGTAGGAAATTCCTGAGGATTATATGTCACCTAGGGATTTTTGAATACCTCAGAATGCCTTTTGGCATAAAGAATGCGCCATCCCACTTCCAAAGAATGATGGACTCCATTTTTGGCTCATTCATTAGGCAAAACTGGATGATGGTATACATAGATGACATTATCATTTACTCTGATGACTGGGAAACTCACCTAGAAAAGATCAATATAGTACTCCAAACTGCCACACAAGCAGGGTTAAAAATGTCCATCAAAAAGTGTAACTTTGGATATGGAGAACTTAAAGCACTAGGAAGAGTAGTCTCAGGTCTTTCCCTGGCTATAGACCAGAACAAAGTGGCAGCAGTCTTAATGAAATCCATGCCTCAGAACAGAACAGAAATTATGTCCTTTCTAGGTTTCTGTAGTTATTACCGCCAACATGTCCCCAACTTTGCAAATGTAAGTAAAAGCCTCTACGCACTCTGTAATCATGATACAATATTTGAAATGACCTATGATAGAGTACAAAACTACGAAGAGTTAAAGAGACTCCTTACCACTGCACCAGTTTTAGCACAACCTGACTATACTAAACCATTTATACTGTATATTGATGCTTGTTTAGATGGTCTAGGAGCAGCCCTCCATCAGGAGTTCATAATAGAGGATAAACCTGCAGAGAAACCCATTCTATTTATCTCAAGACAAATCAAAAGTACTGAGAAGAAATATGGAGCAAGCCAAATGGAATGTTTAGCACTTGTTTGGGCTCTGGAAAAGTTACATTACTATCTTGAAGGATCTAACTTCCTAGTGGTAACTGACTGCACAGCTGTAAGAACCTTGATGAATATGAAGACCCCTAATAGACATATGCTTAGATGGCAAATTGCAATTCAACAGTATAGAGGACATATGACTATTATTCATAAGTCAGGAGCCAAGCACAAAAATGCAGATGGACTGAGTAGATGGGCCTTGCCTAATAACCCAGATAATCCTGCTTATGACCCAGAAGATGAAG
Organism: Puccinia hordei; assembly: GCA_007896445.1. NCBI lineage: Eukaryota > Fungi > Basidiomycota > Pucciniomycetes > Pucciniales > Pucciniaceae > Puccinia > Puccinia hordei. The sequence continues at coordinate 274,408 of RDRW01000268.1, read as the reverse complement.
ACATATTTCCCATCCTGGGAATTCATGTGTGTGACCTAGATGATGCATTTTATGAATTAGTCCAGAATAGCTATGACAAGAACCCTGAGTTGTTAAAACTAGTAGACATACTTAGAAATGACAACAGCTCAACAGAACTAATAGCCAGTCTACCAGAAGAATTAGCCAAACATTATAAACTTGGAAAGTTCAGTCTCCTAGATGGCCTTCTATATTTCAGGAATAGGCATTCAAGTGTACTAGTGCTAAGTGACCCTTCCCAAATTGATAACATTCTGAAAGAATGCCATGATAATGTTAATTCTGGACACTTTTCTGAAGAAAGAACAGTAGAGAGAATTAAATATACAGCATGGTGGATCAATTGGAAAGAACAAGTACACAACTACATCAAATCTTGTGATGCGTGTCAGAAAGGCAATAAGCAAACTGGAAAAAGATTTGGCTTACTGCAGAAAATATCTGAACCAACTGACAAGTGGGAAATCATAAACATGGACTTTGTGACAGGCCTACCCCCAGGAGGATCCTTCTCATATAACTCAGTACTAGTAGTTGTAGACAGATTCTCCAAGAGAGCCAGGTTCATACCTAACCATAAAGATGATACTGCCATGGAGGTTGCCCTGTTGTTTTGGAATAGGATCATGGCTGATGTAGGTATACCCAAAATTATAATTAGTGATAGAGACCCCAAATTTACATCAGAATTTTGGAGGAACCTACATGACATGCTTGGTACTAAACTAGCTTTCTCCACAGCTTATCACCCTCAGACTGATGGGTTAGCAGAAAGAATGATACAAACTCTAGAAGACATGTTACGTAGATTCTGCTCCTTTGGATTTGAATTTAAGAATCATGATGGATACACTCATGATTGGGTTAGTCTACTACCAGCATTGGAAATTGCCTATAATAGTAGTAAACATTCCTCCACCAAAGAAGCTCCATATGTCTTGGAAAGAGGATGGATACCACGCATGCCCAAAGATACTTTGAATGATAAATTACCCCACCTGCATCCAACAGCACTAGATTTCAAGAAAATGTTAGATCTGACCCAACAACATGCTAAGAAATGCGTGGAAGAAGCAGCAGAATACAACAAAGGGAGATGGGATAAAAGCCACAAAGAACCTGAGTTTAAAATAGGAGATAAGGTCCTTTTATCCACTATTAACTTCAATAACTTGGGAGGTAGCAGGAAGCTAAAGCCCCCTTTTATAGGTCCCTTTACCATTAAACAACTTCATGGAAAAAATGCTGTGGAAGTCATACTGACAGAGGAACTATCCAGAAAACACCCAGTATTCCCAGTCAGTCTGGTAAAACAGTACCAACCCAGAACTGAAGATGAACCAGTCACTCAACAACCAGTTCCCCTGATGGAGGTCCCACCTTCTGGACAATTGAAAGTACATAAAATCCTGAAAGATAAAAAAGAGAGGATACAGGGAAAAGATACAAGACTTTATCTTGTCAGATATAAGAACCAATCAGCAGACAAAGATGAGTGGTTACCTGAAAATAATATCCCAGATGGAGCAATTCATCTGAGAAATTACAGGGCATCCAAGAGGTCCTCTTGAATTTTTTTTTTCCTTAAATAACCTTATCTTTAGTTAGAAACTTACCTTTTTCCAGGAGACTTATCTTGGTGGTAGGGAATGTCAGCTTGCTACTATGACAGAGCAACCTGTCACAAGTTTACCACAAAATTATTATAAAAAATATAGAATATCAAATAATATTTAGAATATTATTTGATATTCTGAATCTACACTAAATTTAACCTAGGGTACCTCACTCACAGGTACCCCTAATTCCCACTCCTTCACTATGTAAATTAGCAAAGAAGAATTAGCAAGTACCTTTTAAATAAAAAGTACTTGCCGTAATTAAATGCTTATATATATATTTACATATGCTTAAAACCCATTTCCAGTCACGGAAATGAGGTGTTGTGTAAATTGGGGGAGATAGTGTAAATACACCGTGTTTTACTCAAACCCCGCGTACCGCAGTCCGCAGAGCTTGAAGTTCAACCCGCGTGACTGAAAGCCCGCGCCAAAGTTGGGATACAAGCCCCCGCGCAAGCACTAAGCCCCTTACAGACTCCCAGCTTGGCACGCGGACTCCACAGTCACTCAGGTACACCCAAAACAGGAAAAACACGCCCCAGTGACCTCATTACATATGTTACATATGTAATAACGGTTACTGGGGATTAAATAATTAAATATACTAAAGTGTATTATTATTTATACATATAATTAAAATATACTGACTGAACAAAACAGTACAAACAATACTGTGGCTTATTATAAAATACAAATAAGCCACTAGTATTAAATCTATAACAACCAGTACTGATGTACTACAGACTGTAAGACAATATAAATATGTAAATAATAATAAAATACATTAATAAAATCAATTGGTGACGTGTATTCAAAGCAGGGGCTGCTGAAGCGTCACCAAGAAAGCAAAAATGGCCAAAATGTGGTCCTAAGATCCCACAAGTTGGCCAATAATAACTACAGGGTCCCCAGGGGGAACTCAAGACTATTTAAGGAGCTCTTCAACCGCCCAAAGAAGGCTCCTCATGCTTCCCAATACCCACTAACAACCTTACCCACTTCTTATTAGATATATACATCTTTATAACACAGTCTGGTAAGCTTCTTAGTAGTTATTCTTTAGCCCTGTCTTCCCCAACAACTTCACAGTGCCCATCAAGCTCCACCAACCATCCATCCAAGCGCTTCCAACTGTCCAGTTTTACCTAGAATATCCCCAAGATACCTCAAGGTTTATTACTAGTAAGTAATAACCCTTTTCTTGAAGATATTCCCCCATTTCCATTCCTGGGATTAAACCACCCCTGTTCCAACAGGCCCCAGTGTTCCAGGTACCTAAATCCTCTGCATTTATTTGTAAGATACCTTAGAGGGATCTAAACCACCCCTGATTTATCAGGCCCCTCTGGTTTTTAATTATATTAAATTTATTTAATATAATTATTAATCTATTTTTCTCTCAATTTTTACGTCACAATTCCCCCATATCTTTTGGGAATTGTAACTTGTACCTTACCCAGAGTTTATATAACTCTTTCCATCTATCCTTGCACCACCTGTAGCTAGAAGGACTTGTCCTTGGCATCAGGGAGGCTGACACAATGTGAGCGGAAGATTATGGTAGAATTCTGACACATAGAGAAACTCCGTGATTGCCCTAGGCCTAAGTGACAATAAAATCTCAGTTTCCAGTCCTAAAACCCCTCATTTCAAACTCAACTCCTTTGCAAAAACATAAACCAGGTACATAATCCAAAATCCTCTGGTCCGTACAACCAGATATGTCACTGTTATGTGTATCTCATTCCCAATGCTTGCTGTTGAGTTTCAGCATCATTACATCACTTGTGACACTTACAATCACCAGAAGACATGATATATTTTCAATTCTATCTCATTCTCCTTCCGGCCATCCTTTGACCCTCCACTGTCTCATTCTCCCTCCAACCACTCTCTGATTCTCAATCTTCTCTCCCTCACATCTTCCACTCTTCCTCACAATCATCTCTTACATCTTCTCTCCCTCAAAATCATCTCTTCCTAATTCTACCCATACATTCCCAACACCTTCCACCCTCACATAAGCGACTACTATCATCTTAACCTAGATCAACTCATATAACCCACCTCGTGTTCTGCTGCCTCAGTCCTTGTCTAGCTTAACAGATTGCTCTCAAATCTTCTCCTTGGTTCCCATAACCCCCTCCAGAATTTAATAATGAGTCCACAAGACTTGCAAAAACGAGGCCCACCAGGCCCTTCAATCCAAAAGATAGAACTTGCGTGTTTTGAAAAAATCCATCCGCGCTTCGATGACCCTCCTAGCTCATTCTCAACCCTCATTGAGGAGGCTGGATGTAAGATTCTCTTTAATTTTTCTTTTCCGTGTTTACCACCAGAAGCTGACTGTTTTTATCCTTTCCTATCCATTGTTGCAGTGGAAAAGGTGCAAGAACACCACAATAACTTGGAGGCAGTTTTTAGAACTCTGATCCAAGAGAAGGTGGCACGGGACCAAAGAGATTGGGTATGGGCTATGGTTATGGGTTATATGTATGGGTTATGGGTATGGATTATGGATTATGTGTATGGGTTATGGGTATGCGTTATGGGTATGGATTATGCACCTGTGACCTACTATACCCTATACTATAGACATGCATATTCTGTGACACAGGCGGCCCCATACCAACCCTGCCCCGCCCAAAATAAAAACCCTGCAACCCCCATTATCCCCAAAAACCCTATGATTCTTGCAGCCGCGCAGCAAGGAAAATTTTTCCAAGTCCTCATTGTCACCTCCCCGCTGTGGGCCTCCCCGCTGTGGGCCTCCCCGCTGTGGGCCTCCCTGCTGCGGGCCTCCCCGCTGTGGCCAGATGGCAGAATCACCTCCGACCAGTCATATCACTCCCCATCACATCACATCACTCCCCATCACATCCCATCTCACCGGTGTCCCATCTCCGGTCCCATTACTTCCCAATTACACATTACGTCTCCGGTCTTGACAGATGCCGTCCGGAAGCACCTGAACCGCTCATGTAAAGTTGCGTGTTACCAACACTAGTGTCTGGTTCATCCTCAGCCCAAACTCCCCCCTTTTCTCCTGGCTCCCTTCTAAAGTGTGACATCAAACCCAGTCAACGGCACCAATCAGCAAAGCGCTTAACTAAACCAAAACTGCTTGTAGCAGCGCCTGCACCCCACTGGTTTTGCCCAAAATTAGGATGGCATATATCGCTCACTCTCACTTGTAATGTAAGAAAAAAATGTGCTCAAATTTAACAGTCCATTTTACAATGAGACATACATTGCACGAGGTGCAGAGTCTGAATCAATAGCAAGTACACCTTGCATCTAGGTGTAAAATCTACTACGCGAGTACTTAACTCTCAGCGACGGGCTCAACAAAACATTGCAATAGGAAAAAAAATCATCATTCTCTTGAGTCACACCCTCCGGCTATCCATTGCGGTCATCCAAAGCTCTTGGTTAAAAGCTGGGTTCTCGGGGGAGAGAAACATTCAAGATTTAGTACCGAGTGTGTTTGGTGTTGGATCAAGTTACCTGGCCAAGTGACAAGAGTGTAGAATTACAGAAATCAAGTCACACGCTTCTACTATGATTAGGACAGCAATTACTAAAAATAAATAAATCAAATAACGTGACCTGGGCTTTGCCAAACAAAATCAAACATGCTACTTGACAAGAGTCTGTTTGGAAGTCTCTTTGGAGTTATGGAAAAGCGGGAGTAAGAGAGAGAGTTTTACAAAAGTAAAAGGGGTGGAAAACAGGCAGTTTGAAGTAAATGTGGAGAAGAACTAACATGAGATAGTTGCAGCAAGAAAAGGATGAACTTAAGCAAGAGAATCAACATTGGACTCGGACGGGGAACTATCTTGGCTATAATCAAGTAGAATTCTGCTGCGGATGCGGGTCTTAGGATGATTTGGGGAAGAGAAACCGGAGCGCAAGTACTGCGAGCTGGGAGAGGACTCATCAGAAGAACTGTCTTATGATTCAATTGAGGACGCATTGGAAGAATCTGTGAGTTGTGTTGCCTTTGGCGCACGGATGGGCTTGCGGATAATACCTATCTTCTCAAAGACGTGCTTTCAACGTGGCAAAATTTGCTTGGGTCGTTGGCTTGTACCCAAGTCAGGTGGAGTACTACTGTCGGATTCATCTTCAGAATCAGTGTTGAGGCACCCTCCTATAGCTTGTGCGGTAGAAGGATTGGGCTCAGGAGGCCCAGTGAGCTTAACCCACCCTTTGGCAAAAGCCATGAGGACTCGCTGAGTTTGTCCAATGTACATGTTGGAGGGGGGCTTAAAAAAGTCAGAAGTCGTTATAAACAAATCGTTCTGCTGTATCAAAAGGGTGACACCAAGCTTGGTTAAAGTAGCAGCAGTATTAGTTCCTGGCCAACCGTTCTGCCACACACCGTGTGTAGCTTTGACTGTGCAGAATCATTGTCAGTGAAAATGCTTTGTTGATATGGGGATATGGGGAGCTACACAATGAGGGCTTACTCAGAGCGTTTTTGAGGAGTTCCCGCACCTTGGCAGCATTTTCTTTTTTGCTGCCTGAAGACAAAGAATGATGTGGTGATGTCATTAGAATCTCTTGCATTAAGCCTTGATTCGTAAATAAGTCTCACCCAGATCGTAGGGGCAGTCAGGTGCATCGCCATCAATTCCTCAACGTCGTTTTCTTGATTTGATGGGCGGAGGCAAAGTACCAGGTACATCAAAGACTGCCTGTTTGCCGCTGATAAATCTGTAGAACGATTCGCATTGGTTGTTATCGGAAGAAAGGATGTCAAGAAACTCCTTGGCCATGTGACTACCTGCTGTCAATAGGACAGGTTTCAATGCATTGCGTGAGGCAAGGACAACATAACCCTCTACCTGGTGGGCAGTGCTGATGCTACAAAGCTGGATTGGATGAACAAAAGTAAGATTGGTTGTTTGAAATCAGACAGAAGGTGAGTGTGCGTACCTCGCGCTTGGTTTTACGAGCCCAAGACCGGATACTGAACCAATCATGTTTGAAGCTTTGGTCGACAGACCTGGGTTAATCAGCTGGTTGAGTAGCATTGGTTGTGTTTGACTGGGGGTTAGTTTGGTCTGATATATTGGCAGCAAGCATGTCAAGATAGTCTTGATCCTTCCATTGCTTCTGCTCTTCAGGTGTCAGCTGACGCCACAGAGCTCCACATTTAATTGCACGCTTGTTTGATTTGAGCAATTCTGAGGAAGAAGAATAAGGTAAGCTAACAGTGCAAACAGGTAACGTTTAGTTGTAAGACTACTTACCATCACAACTTATTTGTCCAGCCACTTTATCATATTGGCAGAAGTTGTTGTAGCGGGAAGGACCTCGGGTGCGAGTGCTGTTTCCAAGGTACTCTAAAACAGGTTGGATGGTGAGCTTGTTCTTGATGGCGATGCAATACACAGTGGATTGGTAATTGCGGTAAGCATCGTCGAGTTGAAGCTTATCGGCAATGGTCAGCCGTTTGTACTCGGGACATTTGAGTACAGTTTGGCGAAGCTGATCAAAGGGCTGAGCTCGGACCTTGTCCATAGTCTGATTAGAGAGCTTGAACCTCTTGGGCCCGTCCTGGAGTTCATGAGGGATAAAATCGGGCAACAGGGGGGGCAAAGAAACATTGGAACATGGAATTGTACCTTTGGGGGTTTGGAGAGAAGTTTGAGAGCTGTGAGACTTAGGGTTATGTGTAATTGGAGTGGGAAGGTTATTATTAGACAGGAAAAGGGAAGGAAGTGGGTGGGATTTAGGAGTGTGCAATGTCTGGGAAATGGGCAAGAAACCAGTGCTAGTTTGGTCAGAGCGAGGGGTCAGGACCCTCCGGTACATTGTACCGCCTTCTTCACAGTGTGTTGAACAAGGAGAAATTCCTAGGCCTACGGGAAGTATGTTGTCGTTTGATTGAGATGGAAAGTAATTTCTGGAAGGGTGGTCCAATGCAAGTGGGATTTGAGGGTTGGATGTGGGCATGTTATCATCTAAGTGAGAAATGACCAGATTAATGATGAGTTTTCCTTGCGTGTAAGGTAGTGGGTTAATAAAGGCTAGATCACTGACCGGGGGGGTTTTTAACAGTTCATAAAGGTGTCGTCAAAACAAGTAAATGGATGTGTAACAAATATAAAGATCTCGGAGGTCAAGTAAGGACTGGAGATGTGGAGTGAGTGGGATTGATCAAAAGCTAGACCGTTTCAAACAGGGAAATCAGGAGTATTAAGCGTCTCGTAAGGTATGGGTTTTGTAAGGGATGATCTAATTCAGGCAGTTAATTGAGGGAGTGATGGATGTGATGGAAATGGCGGTGGTGACAGGATTAGAATTAAGGGTCTCGTAAGGGATGATCTAATTCAGGCAGTTAATTGAGGCAGTCGTGGATGTGATGGAAATGGCGGTGGTGATAATGGACGGGAAAATCTATGGTGATAGGGGCAGGATGTGATGGAAATGGCGGTGGTGATAATGGACGGGAAAATCTGTGGTGCTAGGGGCAGGGGATGGATGGTGGGCTGATCTAAATGACATTTTGGAATCTGCAAAGAGGAAGGAGGTCGGGAAAGGTCAGAAAATTCTATGCCGCATCCTTTGGTCAAGATGTGGGTGTGAAATTGTGGTGAATTGAACTCTGTTGGTTGAGATGTGGGTGTGAAATAGGAGTGAGTCAACTGTCGAGAAAGGCTGTGGTCATCACCGGTGGTGGTCATCAAGTGGGGTCTAGGGTATGGAACAAAATGGAAGTTCCAGCAAAACTAGGGTGTAGAAAGGTTTGGGCAGGAATGTGGTTTCCAAATGGCTTAGGGCTGAATGGTTTGTGTACCGGTGCAAATGCACTGCGGGGAAATTGGGGTGCGGGGAAGGCGGGGGACCAATAAAAGTGAATTGATAAAATGATAACAATCCTCTATTCAGTATTGTTTTTACTGCACACCCGCACGCACAGCAGGCAGACAGGAATTCATTGCAATAATGAAATGATAATAAATTATGTTTCAACTTTTTCCTGGTCAGTCAATATTGATTACCTCCAAAAATATTGATCCATATACCACATGATGGTGCACAGAAATTCCACATTTGTTTTTATAGCTAACTATGAGTTTGGTGACTGAACTGATGGAGGGGAGATTATATGGGTGGTTTGTGTATTACCACCTCAGACAGAACTCATGTTCAAGGGATTATAATTAACAGATATCTGGTTACTAATTGGATGAAGAATCAATTGACACACCTAGTGGAAATATCAATGATCATTTAGCTAAAGGTAACATCAGGAAGTACAAAGGCCCCAGGAAATATAGTGCTGCTGGAGTATTAAACTTTAGGGATGAACTACTTTAATCTCTGAATTCTGGGGTATTTTGCTTGGCCACACATTGAAGAGGTGGTGTATATGGGTCCTTCAATTCCCTTTGGTGAGTCAATCATATTTTATATTATTATTCAACAGTTTAACATTGAGATTAAATCAGATTTTATAATATTATTATTTAGTAATGTGATTAAATTAGATTTTCAAATGTTATTACACAGTTGGAAATTGTGAATAAATGATATTTTCAAATGTAATTACACAGTTTAACATTGTTCCAATTTCCTTTGGTTTTCCTTTGGTGATTGAATCTGAGATTGAAAATAATATATTTTTTTCCACAGTCTCAACTTTAGCTTTCAGGCAATAATATCAAGCCAGCCAGATACTAAATTTCAAGGGATGTTCAAACAAAATATGCCAATTCAAGGTCCCTTCATAGTCCTTGACTCAATATTTGAGGCTATAGAAAACTTATTCCGGAATACTAGTACCACATGTAGTACCAATTGTTTTGAAATATTGGGTGAAAAGCTAGTATAGTAATTGGATATTTAGTGAATCAACGGGCGTTGATAGACGCACGCCATGCCAACCCGCACGCCAATTTGTTTTGGCGTGCGGGGCCTACACGCCAATTTTTTTTTTGGCGTGCGCGGCCGGCACACCAATTTTTTTTGGCGTGTAGGGTCTAAACGCCAAAAACAAAGGGCCTGTGAGACCGGCACGCCAAAAATGGTGTTTGGTTCCCACACGCCATTTTTTTTTGGCGTGTGCACTCCCACACGCCAATTGTTTGGCGTGTGGGGGGATATTGCATGTGATATCCCCCACTCACATAATCGAATGGTAGGGCCCATTCTATTACAAGAGCGAGCCCCCTCCCGGCTGACGAGGTTATACAACCTCGTCAGCCAGGAGGAAGTCCTCCTGGCCGACGAGGTTGTATAGCCTCGCCGGCCGGGAGGACTTCCTCCTGGCCGACAAGGTTGTATAACCTCGTCGGCCAGGAGGAAGTCCTCCCGGCCAACAAGGCTATACAACCTTGTTGGCCAGGAGGACTTCCTCCTGGCTGAAGAGGTTATACAGCCTCGTTGGCCGGGAGGAAGTCCTCCTGGCTGACAAGGTTATACAGCCTTGTTGGCCAAGAGGAAGTCCTCCCGGCCGGCGAGGCTATACAACCTCGTCAGCCAGGAGGACTTCCTCCTGGCTGACGAGGTTGTATAACCTTGTCAGCCAGGAGGGGGCTCGCTCACGTAATCGAATGGGCCCTCCCATTCGATTATTTGAGTGGGGGATATTGCATGCGATATCCCCCCACACGCCAAACAATTGGCGTGTGGGAGCGCACACGCCAAACAATTGGCGTGTGGGAGCGCACACGCCAAACAATTGGCGTGTGGGAGCGCACACGCCAAAAAAAAAAGGCGTGTGGGAACCACACGCCATTTTTGGCGTGCGGGTCTCACACGCCCTTTGTTGTTGGCGTCGTCGGCCAGGAGGACTTCCTCCTGGCTGACGAGGTTGTATAACCTTCTCAGCCAGGAGGACTTCCTCCCGGCTGACAAGGTTATACAACCTTGTCAGCCAGGAGGAAGTCCTCCTGGCCAACGAGGTTTTATAGCCTCGCCGGCGGGGAGGACTTCCTCCTGGCCGACAAGGTTGTATAGCCTTGCCGGCCGGGAGGACTTCCTCCTGGCCGACGAGGTTGTATAACCTCGTCAGCCAGGAGGAAGTCCTCCCGGCTGACGAGGTTATACAACCTTGTCAGCCAGGAGGAAGTCCTCCTGGCCGGCAAGGTTATACAACCTTGTCGGCCAGGAGGAAGTCCTCCCGGCCGGCAAGGCTATACAACCTCTTCGGCCAGGAGGACTTCCTCCTGGCTGACAAGGTTGTATAACCTCTTCAGCCGGGAGGGGGCTTGCTCACGTAATCGAATGGGCCCTCCCATTTGATTATGTGAGCGGGGGATATTGCATGCAATATCCCCCCACATGCCAAACAATTGCCGTGTGGGAGCGCACGCCAAACAATTGGCGTGCAGGCTCTACACGCCAATTTTATTTGGCGTGCGGGGCCCACACGCCAAAAAAAAATGGCGTGTGGGAACCACACGCCATTTTTCGCGTGCGGGTCTCACACGCCCTTTCTTTTTGGCATGTAGACCCTACACGCCAAAAAAAATTGGCGTGTAGGCCCTGCACGCCAAAAAAATTGGCATGCGGGTTGGCGTTGGCGTGCGTTTATCAACGCCCTGAATCAACAGCTAGTGAATCAACATAAATAAGCCAACTTGGATGATTTCATCTGAAAAATATAATTGACCCTACCTATGGTGTATGCGGCTAGCAAATAAACCTGGTGCAGCTGAAGGTCATGTTTATGATTGAATAAAATAGCCCATGCCCCACCAGTTGAATAAGTCAAAATTGGTATTGGGTTTCTGGTATTCTCATTGTAGAGATTAAATGTATTGATTTAGTGATTTGCCTGATCAAAAATCTTGGCTGAACTCGTGTTATTTTGTTTTTTTCTTGTTGTTACTCCTGCTTTTAAGTATATGCATCTGTTTCATCATATCATTTGTCAATAAAAACCAGAGACATGAAAATAGAATAAGTAATAGAATGGTGGGACTTGCATGCACAGCCTGCTAATGACTAATTGTTGAACTCAAGCACATTTTCATTGGTTTTGCCAACCAGAATAATCACAATGGATTAATCCAATCAGAATAATCACAATGGCTATTCTATTTGATTTGAGTTGTGATTTGTTTTAACTTGTGCCACAGCCATCCCAGGACTAATTTATGGTTATCACAAAAACCTTTGTATTTTGGCCATTTTCTAGCCTCATAGGAGAAACTTACATGGCCCCTTGGGAGTGAAAAACTGATTCATTTGTTGTAATAATCTCACATGGTTTGTGATTATGGTATTCATCTAATTTGGTCTTTTGCACCTGCAACTGACATTCTTGAAATTGAAAACCATCAGAAAGTCAAAACAAACATACAGTGAAAGCCAATTGACACTGAAAGCCAATCAAAAAAGGAAAATAGTTTTCACAAGATTAGACAGAATGCCAGAATAGTTTCACTGGTTTCCTCAAATTGTTTATTCCCCCTCAACATCTTAGAAAGACTTCTCACTACCCAATCTTGTTCAAGCCAAAAGCTTTCAAGATTTTTTTCTCAACTTGTAGGATGACATATCACTCTCCAGAATTATGACTGCCCAGCATCATGTACTGGCAGCAGATTTTCCATACACATTTTTGTTTTTAGTATTTATGTAAATCAAAAAAAATCAATGAGCCAACCCACATGCACCTGTAAGTTCAAATAAATTTGAGAAATAAATAAGAAAAGAATGCCAGGAATCACTAATTACAAAAATTTTAATATCACCTAGCATTCAAAATTGAAGAGTTTTTATTTATTGTTTTGAGGCATGGTTTAATGTTTCTAGCAATTTTTTAATTTTTTGGGATTTTTACTCAATTTATTATTGTTAAATTCATTCATCTACACATCAGACAGACAATATTCCTCAGCATCTTCTCCGTCATCTATATCCACATCTAATACAGCTTCCTCAAGAGATTCATCCATGTCATTATGAGAAGAAGGCTCATTTGCTGAAATATGAGGAAAAACAATAATTTGATCCTGTTTAACCTTTTCAATCAAGGAAGTCCATTCTTCAAATTGAGAGTGATTCAAATTGGGCTGGCATCGCCTCCATAGCCAAGCAATATCATCAGTCCACACTTCAATCAATTGACCATGCTCAATCAATGCTAATTTCAGCTCCTCCTTGGCCAATTCCAATTTGCCCAGGCGTGATGTTGATCCCAAAGGCAGTTTTTCAAATCAATCTGGAGCCACACTTGGATTATTGTTCATAACTTCAATACCTGTTTCAGGAACATATTTAGTTTATCATTGAAACAATTGGGAAAACAAAATACTTACGCCTTTGGATATACTGATCTACTGTTTCTTGGATGTGCAAGTACCTCGCATTAGACCAACCAATAGTCCAAGAAAGTTCTTGAGCAAGAAGCTCAAATTCCTCTTGAACACAACCAAGTACTAGAATACAGTTGATACCCTCACAAACAACTGGGTCAGTTGACCAAGGGGTGTTTGTATGGTAGTACAAACCATCATTCCAGAAAGTGTGATCTGTTCCCCATTTGATAAAGGTATCATAGGTCAATGGATGATGGTGAGAATTGGTGTGAGCCTGGGTCTCTTGAGTGACAACAGGACACAAGGGAAAGGGGGAATAAGTAATATAATTACTTAGTAGAAAAAATGTAGAAATAGTCCAATGATAATAAAAAAGATCTTAAATGATCTGGGAGCTGCCAAATGAGTGGTCAGCCTCTTCTTCCACAACTGAAACTGGGTGAAGGGACCTGGTCAAAGGAAACTGAATCCAGCCAATCTTTTTTTGGTCAAAGAAAACTGACTCAAGGATTCTTAGATGGAAACCTGGTTGATTTTCCCTGATAGAATCAACAAAAATACAATGGGAAAGGATCTAGGAATGATCAAGTAACTTATTGCTGGGCTATGCCTTATCTAGCAGGATTCAATCTTATTGGTTCTATGCCACTGCTGGGGAATTGAAGGTGTAGTAGAAAGAAGGGAAAAGGGGAGGATAAAACAGAACAGACAGACTAGAGATAAAGGACTTTGGAGGAGTTGATGAAGTTGCAGAAGAAGGGACTCACTGGTTGATTAAATGACAGCTGGACTGGGAAGTAATCAGAGAATTGAGGAGCCTTACTTAGTATTCCAAAATCTTGTTGAGGAAGCTGCTGGGTTCAACTGGTTGAAGTCCTTTTACTGAAGTGTGTGGGTGTTGTGTATTATTCTAGAGTCTGTGTATCTTCTGGGGTGTGGAAGATACTTAGACTCTAAAATTTTCATAGTTTGATGACATAAGCAGTGCAGGCTTGTGGTCAGCTTGCATCTGAAACACGGCGTAACAATATATAGAATAAATTCACCAGTAATTCATTACTATGTGAAGGAGTAAGATATAGAGAAAGTGCTCAGTTGTAACTGGGGCTAAAATATGATGAGGAAACAGAATCTGAATTCAAAACAAGTGGAAGTTCAAAACTGTAAAAGATATGATTAAGTTTTGGGCTGAAAATGTGTGTAAGGAAGACTTGTAGGCTAATGGTGTTAGCTCTAAGGCTGACATTCCCTACCACCAAAAGAGGTTGCATCTACAGGATTTAACTTAATCAGTTGTTCCTTTTTTCACTCCTGAATCTCCTAAGTAGTGTGCTAGATTCTGGCATGTCTTGTTCCAATAGCCACTCATCTTGATCAGCACTCATACCCTTGTATCTGGCTAGGTACATTTTCACATCTCTGTTATCAACTCTTAGTCTTTTTTCTCTGAGGATCTTTGATATGACTTTGTCCTTGGTGGATTTCTCTAATGTGGGTATGACTACTTTGACTTGTTGCCTGAGAGGGAACTTGGTGACATCAGGGGAGTGATATGGTTTTACTAAACTGACTGGGAAGGTGGGGTGTTTCCTGCTGAACTCTTCTGTAAGATTCACCTCTACTGCATTCTTCCCATGCAAGGCTTTGATCACAAAGAGACCAGAAAATGAGTCTCTCATCTTCTTGGGACCAGAGAGATTGTTGAAGTTGGTAGTTGAGATGAGGACCTGATCTCCTACTTTGAACTCTGGTTCCTTATGGGTCTTGTCCCATCTATCTTTATTGTAGGCAGTAGCTTCTCTAATGCATTGTTCAGCATGTTCTCTAGCTTTGTCAAACGTTTTTCCATAGGTGCATGCTGTGGGATGGATGTCAATATTATCTTGTTTTATGAAGTCTTTTGGGAGGTTAGGGAGCCAGCCTTTTTCCAAGATAGCAGGAGCTTTGCCTGTAGTAGAGTGGACACTGGTGCTATAAGCTAATTCCAAGATGGGTAGTAAGGAGACCCAGTCATGAGTGTATCCATCATTGTCTTTCAATTCAAGTCCATAAGCGCAGAACCTTCTGATCATGTCCTCTAATGTTTGGATCATTCTTTCAGCTAGCCCATCAGTCCGAGGGTGTTAAGCAGTGGAGAAAGAAAGCTTTGTGCCTAGCATACTGTGCAACCCAGTCCAAAATTCAGAGGTAAATTTAGGGTCTCTGTCAGAGATGATGACTCTTGGTATTCCTGTCCTTGGAATTACTCTGTTCCAGAAAAGTATGGCAGTGTCCATGGCAGAGTCTTCTTTAAAACAAGGAATGAATATTGGTTCCTTGGAATATCTGTCAACTACCACCAAGCAGGCATTATAGCTAGCTGCTCCTCCTAGTGATAATGATGTTACCCAGTCCATGTTGATTATATCCCAAGGCTTGGAAGGTTCAGCTATCTTCATTAGTAGTCCAAATCTTTTTCCAGTTGTTTTATTTGCCTTTTGACATCTTTCACAGGAAGTACAATACTCAATAGTTTCTTTTCTCCAATGGGTCCACCAAGCTGTATCAGCTACTTTCTCTATGGTTCTGTCTTCAGACAAATGACCAGAGTAAACACTATCATGACACTCATGGAGGATGGTGTTGATATTTGGGGTGTCTACTATAACTATCACTGAATTATGCTTGTCTCTTAAGTAGAGGAGTTCATCAAAGAGGGAGAATCTTCCTTCTACGTAGGACTTCTTCCATGGTTCTTGTAAGGAATTCCTGAGCTTATTGTCCTTTTGGTCTTTCCTGAGTAGCTGCAGTAGGGTAAGTGCATTCTTGTCTCTCTCATAACCTTCTCTAACAGATTGAAAGAATTCTTTGGGGAAAGTAGAGATGTGGATGCCCATGATGGGGAACTTGGAGTCATCTTCCTGATCTTCAGGATCATAAGCAGGGTGTCTGGGGTCATTTGGGAGAGCCCATCTACTAAGACCATCAGCATTCTTATGAATGTTACCTTCTCTGTGCTGTATGGTCATGTTTCCTCTGTACTCTTGGATAGCAATTTGCCACCTCAGCATATGCCTGTTGGGATTCTTCATATTAAGTAGAGAGCGTAAAGCTGTGCAGTCAGTGATTACCTCAAACACACTCCCATCTAGGTAATAGTGCAGTTTGTCTAAGGCCCAAACAAGACAGAGGCATTCTAGTTGGCTAGCTCCATATCTGGCTTCACTATCTTTTAGTTGCCTGGATATAAAGACAGTAGGGCCTTCTTTCCTCTGTCCATCTATAACTTGGACTTGATGTAATGCAGCTCCTAACCCTGTCATGCTAGCATCAACATAGAGTTTAAAAGGTAGAAGCCAGTCAGGGAATAAAAGAAGGGGAGCAGTGGTGAGCTTGTTGACTAGTGAATGGTAAGCAGATATCCTTTGATGAGTCATTTCAAACACAACTTCAAGTCTGCATAACTCAGTTAGTGGTCTTGCAATCTCAGCCAATCTGTCTATATGCTGCCTATAGTACCCAGCAAAGCCTAAGAATGATTGGATCTCTTTCTTATTGCAGGGAATGGGTTTAAGTAGCACTGCAGCTACCTTATTCTGGTCAATACCAATTGCTATCCCAGAAACAACATGCCCAAGGGCTTTGATTTGGTTGAAACCAAATTTACACTTCTTGAGAGAGATCTTCATATTCATTTGGATAACAATCTTCAAAATCCTAGCCATTCTAGTCAAGTGTTCTTCCCATGTGTTGGACATGATGATGATATCATCAATATAGATAATGACCCATTTCTCATCTAACTCCCTCCTGAATTCTGTGTCCATCATCCTTTGGAAATGAGAAGGGGCATTCTTGATTCCAAAGGGCATTCTCAGGTACTCATAAATTCCTTTATGGAGGATTATTCTTAAGAATTGTTTAGAGTCTTCAGCTATAAAATTTTGATGGAATCCTTTCAATACATCCATGCTAGTCAGGAATTTTGCTTTGGCCAGGTTATTAAGAGTCTCACTAATTTTGGGGATGGGATATCTATCAGCAGCAGTGTAGGTGTTCAAAGCTCTAAAGTCTCCTACCATTCTAGACTTGCCATTGTGCCAGGCTATAATTACTGGAGTAGTTATCTCAACTGCTTCATTGTGCCCTACTTGTCTCAAAACTTTAAGTCTGACAAGTTCCTCTATATGTTCTTCTAGGGCTTCTCTGCTCTTGGGACTAGCAGGATAAGGAGGTCTTCTGAGTAGTGGAGGGTATGGTCTCTCAGTAGTTAGTTTGATGTGGACTTCATGTCCCTTGATGGCTCCAAGAGCTTGGTCAGTGTCAGCAAAGGTTAGTTTACGCTGGTAGAGGAGATTGCACAATTCTCTTTTCTGCTCAGTGAGTAGTTTATCACATATGGAAGCAGCTGATAATTCTTTGTTGATGAAGGACTCTAACAAGGGATCTGATTTCTTAATGGAAGAGATTTCAGTAGAAGGAGAGCATTTTCCTCCACTCAGGGGTTTGAAA
This sequence comes from Puccinia hordei, assembly GCA_007896445.1. NCBI lineage: Eukaryota > Fungi > Basidiomycota > Pucciniomycetes > Pucciniales > Pucciniaceae > Puccinia > Puccinia hordei. The sequence goes on along the minus strand of RDRW01000268.1, from coordinate 256,992 downwards.
CTAAATTTCTTTCTTTTATTCTCATTTCCAATGGTGAAATACCTTTCCTTACTGTTAGTAATGTCAAAACCATACAGGGACATGTAATCATTTCCTAGAATAAGGTAATTGATTCTTGCATTCTTCATCACTATGAACTCAACTACCATTCTGATAGAACCTCTGGTATGAGGGAAGATAATTGGGAGTTCTACAATTCCTAGAGGTTGTAGTTGGTCACTACAGCTGTGGAACTTTGCCTGAGTTATAGGTAAAAGATTTACTTCCCAATCTGGTTGAATAGAATTCAGTAGAGTGGAGCTGATGATGGACCAAGAAGCTCCACTGTCCAGTAAACAGTTGAAGTCATTCCCATTGATGAGGATACTAGTAATGTTCTGCAAGCCAATCAAGTAAGCTTTTCCTCTGTCAGGTTTGCATCTCATGAGTCTAGCATCTTCTACATGAGAAATCTGGCAATCAGTAGACCAAGTTTGTGGTTGGTGGGATTCAGCTTGTATTTCAGCTATGGAGAATTCAGGTGAAGGATCACATTCTATGGCCAAGAGGTTGAATTCACTTATGAAATCAGAGGTACCATCTTGAGATACAACTGCTACAAAGTGGTTCTTATCTTCATTCTCTATTCCTTGTTCATCTTCAGAAGGAAGAGCTTGGTCATAATCATATTCTTCACCATTCTGATGCTCAGTTGTATCCTCAACTGAGACATTAGCATCAACATTATTAACGCTGTTCTTTCTCTTGGGGCATTCTCTAGCAAAATGTCCAGTCTGCTTGCAGAAATTGCAGGTGATAGAAGAATTGACTCTAGGGGCAGGAAAGGTATTGGGAGCAGGCTTAGTAAGAGGAGGATTAGCTCTAGGAGTCTCAGGTTTCCTATTATTATTGTTCCAAGATGGTCTTTGGGGAACAGTGTTAGCTTTATAACTCCTTAAGGCTCTTTCAAGAACTTCTTCTACTATGATTACCATGTCCTCAAATTTCATATCTGTGTCTTCTTTCTTGTACCTGCTTTTGATAGCATGTTCCAAATTACCAGGACATTGTTTCAAGACTTTTTCACAGATAAGGTACTCACTAATATCTGGTTGGTAAGCTCTGAGTCTTTCTCTTTGAGTGTTGAACCATTTATGTACTTTCTTGTTCTCAAAGCTGAAATAGTCTTTCTTAAACTCTTGTTGCATCTTCCATTTCCAGTTATGGGTGCCAAATTTATTTCTGATAGCATTCTTCCACCAGGCCCAAGACTTTTTATGATGTTGGTCTCTGATATCTAGGTACCAGTTCTTGGCTGTGTCAGTGAAAAGACCAGTCAACCTGCTTACTACCATATGGTCCAATAGGTAATAGTCTTCTACAAAGACTTCAATATTCTTGAGCCACATCTCATGGTTATAAGTTAATTCACCTGAGAATTTCTCCCAATCAGAGCTCTTGGGAATGGCTTTCCATAATTCTTTCCTCATGTCCAAGTCAACATTTTCATGCTTGATGAAAGGGAATCCATCATCATCAACAGGAGTTGGAAGTTTCTCTGAGAAATTATTTGTCTGGAGAGGTGGAGTAACTTTGTTCTCAGACTCATTAGGGGGAAGCTTTGGTGGTTCAGCTAGATGTTGAGTCAAAGAAGGGGCTGAAGGATTATTCATGAAAGGGTTATTTGAATGGAGATGAGGAGGGCTATCTCTATCAAATGGTGTGGGAGAACTTATATACCAGAGGTGCAGCACTGAAGCTGAGCCCGCAGCCGCGGGCTCAGCGGCAGACTGAGGCTCTACCAAATGTCATCGGACATTCCGCGGGGAAAAGCACAGGGCGCAGCATGTGACACTCGATTCGAGCGGACGAAGGGGGGAAGCTGCGGGATCAAGGAGACAGGCAAGTGGTCCAGGGGTTCATCGGGGGCTAAAGAGATACCAAGGTTGCGGGATTTTCTTATCTTATCTTATCATCTTGAGCTATCAACTACGGCGTATATAAGAAAAAGTGAGAGGGATTATTCAGCGTGTGCGGAAAAGCGGAATGCGTAGGGCATTCAGGGCGACGAACGCACGGTCCCCTTGCTGAGATCAGGTGTTGCAGGAAACCAGTTATTCCGCTGAGTGTTTATGGAGATCAAAGAACCACCGGAACCAACCAGAAGAGGGCAACCTAACATTCTACCGATCGTCATATTTCCACAATGGTTGCATCAAAGAAGCTATCTTGTTATTGATGTTGATCACATTCTGATGTAAGTCACCAATCCTTCTTTTATTCATCTCAAATCTTTCACTTTCAGCAGAGTTTGACTCAGTCATGAGATTAAGGACATTCTGGAACTGGATGTTCTGATCCTGATGCATATTACAGATATCTTTCTTCAAGGATTCTAGATTGGCATGTTGTTGGGAATCATTAATTAACATGGTATCTCTCATGCTTTCTAACTTTTCATCAAAGAATTCTTTGAGTGATTCAAAGGTATTCTCACTACCAACATCTTCCTTCTTAGGGTAGACATCTTCTAAGTGCTAACTTAGTTTTGAAATCAAGTAAGGGACTATTTCAGACTGAATAATCTCATTCAAGGATTGATGCATAATGTGTTTGAAATCAGTCACACAAGATTCTAGAAGAGTGCCAGGAATAGTATCTACTGTGCCACTAAGTTGAGACAAAAAGTCAGAAAAAAAGTTGTTCAATTTCTCTTCCAATAATAAGGGAGTATCTTTTGAGATGTTGTTATTTAAATTGGTCAAGAAAAATTCCTTTGAAGAGGGATTAGAGAAAGAATTATTTAAAGAGTTTTCTCCTGTTGTTGATGGGCTTGGTGATTCTGATATTGGTTCCAGAACTGTTGATTTCCTCCCCCTCTGCCTCTGTGGTTGTTTCTTCCATGCCTTCTGTTGGCAAAACCCACTTCCCTCTCTGTTCTCATCAATACTTCTGCCATTCTCACCATGGTGGAGGTATTCCTGTTGTTCCTGTTGTTCCTGTTTCTGGAACCACGGCCGCACTGAGGAGCTTGGTACTGCTGAGCTGGTTTGTAGTGCTGAGCTGGGTAGTCCATAGGCATGTACTGGTTTGGGAATGGATGCTGGGGTGGACCATAATGGTGGTTTTGGCTGTTCCAGCCTTGTAGGGGTTGCGTTGGTCTCACCGCTAAGGGTTGATGTAAAGGGGACCGGTGTGAAGTACTCGGATATATCAAGGGGGGTTCCGGGGGAGTGCGGATTGGCTCTCGCATCACGTGATGGGAACGCCCCAGGTATTGGACGTCCGGTGGAGGTACGGGTTGCCTGACCGTCAGCTGAGCCTGTGGTGGCTGGGACATGGGCACGGTTGGCTGATTGACAGGGAGTGACAAAGGATGGGGTGTAGCCTCTTGCATTTGATTGGGCGACTCCGATACAGGTGGATTGGTCATCGTCAAGCGCTCTAGCTGGTTCAGTTCTTCTTGAGCTGACCAGTTCTCGCTGATGGCCATCATCCTCTCGTGTCCCACCATACCTGTCAACATCTCTTGACTGGCTATGGCTTGGCGGAGAGCAATTGTCATTAGGTTGATATCTCGGCTGTTCCGGGCTTGAACAAAAATTGACCACTGCTGGTCTAAGGCAACTTGAGCCATATCCAGGACGCTGCTGTTGACTATTCCCTCCATCGGCGTAGCCTGATCCGGAGGAGTAGGCTCTAGCAAGTCCTGCAATGGGCCCAACTGGGTTCTCGTCGTCTCTAGAGGCATTGGTTGCATACGGGGGAGAGAGAACGCTTGCAGTTCCACAGGAGGAGGTACCGGAGTCGACCTGCTTGACGCTAGTGCCATCAACGTGGCCAATGAGTTTACTCTTGACGGCAATACCCCCAAGTTCATGTCTATCGGAGGAGATAGCTCGACTCTTTGATAGTTGACTAGATCCGGTAACGGTGGGAGGCTGCTTGCCAGTTCTGCAAAGGCGTTCTGCTGCTGCGGGGCTGAGGGTGTAGACGCGTTCAGCAGATGGTCCAAGCTGCTGCTGTTCTGCTGAGAGATCTCGTCCATTTCTGAGATGGGCAGGCATAGTAAAAGCGTAAGAAGGATTTTATACTATTAGTATAACGTTCACTAAGGACGAGTGAGGGGATGGTAGATAAAGACAAAGGATAGAAACCTTCTGAGTAGCTGATAGGATCAGAACTACCAACTGGTTTGTCTATAACCGGTCTATTAGACGGTTCTGGGAGAGAAGATTTTTTCTTCTTAACTTGTTTCTTTTTCTTAGGGCCGGCGGTGTTTATGGGGATCCAAATATCGTGATTAACCCTTTGGCTGTTGGCTGGAGGTACTGCTCTTGACTTTTTGAGTAGCTCCAAGTCACTTGGAGTAGGAGAAGCTAGAACAGATTTAGGACTCGAAGGGTTTGAGTGGTTCAAGGAGTTTGACGATGGAGGTCTAAAAAGAGGTTTGTCAGCAATGATAGCTGCGCGCTTCTGGTTTCTAGTCTTCACTTTTAAAGAGTGAGATATAAGGAGAAGAGTATTATAAAAAGAAGAATGGAGAGTCTTGATTAGAATCTTCTTTTGATTAACTGGTATAAATTTTTTATTTTTTTATTTTTATTTTTCGAGATATTAAAGGCCTTATTTTTGGTATTTTTAATTATAGAGGTATGTGACTTCTCTTGAAAAAATTTTATAGATATTTTTAGAGGTATGTGACTTCTCTGAGAAAATTTTATAGATATTTTTGAGAAAAGAAAAAAAATAGAAGGAGAGGTCTAAAAGGAGATATATTTCCCGATGAGGCCCCCAATTGTGAGCCTGGGTCTCTTGAGTGACAACAGGACACAAGGGAAAGGGGGAATAAGTAATATAATTACTTAGTAGAAAAAATGTAGAAATAGTCCAATGATAATAAAAAAGATCTTAAATGATCTGGGAGCTGCCAAATGAGTGGTCAGCCTCTTCTTCCACAACTGAAACTGGGTGAAGGGACCTGGTCAAAGGAAACTGAATCCAGCCAATCTTTTTTTGGTCAAAGAAAACTGACTCAAGGATTCTTAGATGGAAACCTGGTTGATTTTCCCTGATAGAATCAACAAAAATACAATGGGAAAGGATCTAGGAATGATCAAGTAACTTATTGCTGGGCTATGCCTTATCTAGCAGGATTCAATCTTATTGGTTCTATGCCACTGCTGGGGAATTGAAGGTGTAGTAGAAAGAAGGGAAAAGGGGAGGATAAAACAGAACAGACAGACTAGAGATAAAGGACTTTGGAGGAGTTGATGAAGTTGCAGAAGAAGGGACTCACTGGTTGATTAAATGACAGCTGGACTGGGAAGTAATCAGAGAATTGAGGAGCCTTACTTAGTATTCCAAAATCTTGTTGAGGAAGCTGCTGGGTTCAACTGGTTGAAGTCCTTTTACTGAAGTGTGTGGGTGTTGTGTATTATTCTAGAGTCTGTGTATCTTCTGGGGTGTGGAAGATACTTAGACTCTAAAATTTTCATAGTTTGATGACATAAGCAGTGCAGGCTTGTGGTCAGCTTGCATCTGAAACACGGCGTAACAATATATAGAATAAATTCACCAGTAATTCATTACTATGTGAAGGAGTAAGATATAGAGAAAGTGCTCAGTTGTAACTGGGGCTAAAATATGATGAGGAAACAGAATCTGAATTCAAAACAAGTGGAAGTTCAAAACTGTAAAAGATATGATTAAGTTTTGGTCTGAAAATGTGTGTAAGGAAGACTTGTAGGCTAATGGTATTAGCTCTAAGGCTGACAATTGGATAGTTGCTGATTGGGATATTTCTGTTGGAATTGTTTGTAGAGTTGGTTGAAAGCATTGATTTTCTTTTTGACAGCTGTACGTCGGTCCTGAAGTGATTTTATGATATTCTCTTTTCCTTGGGTTCCAAGAAGGGAACCCATGATGTGGGCGTCAAGAAGTGGTCGCCTCTTGGCGTGGATTTGAACTGCTTGAACAAACAGATCTGATTTTTCATCCCAGAGGAGTAGACGAAGTTTCTCCTCTTCATAATCTGGGAAAATAGTATTAGGGTACAATAATGCAAAAGAATTGAATGAGGTACTTGCCTTGGTCTGTAGCCGTCCCACTCCTGCCGGTAAGCAGTGAAATCTGCCTTGTCAAAGACTCCGATTCTAAGATGATCGAGTCCATAAGTTTCTGAACCTCAACAACAGATTCCAGAAAGATCTCTGGGCTCTGTAAACGTTGCCTAGGAGGAATTGAGAAAACAAAAAATGTCAGAATGTCGGAATCAATGGTGCAAATGATATTTGCCAAAAAACTACCTCATATGCTCGACTGTTGCCTCACGCTTGTACAGGGCCACAAGTTTGTGCTGCCGATCATTCTCTGCTTTGCTGTGCGTTGCATTAAATTCTCTTTGCATTCTCCACTGGCTCTGGAAGAATGCAACTGCGAAGTTGCCGCTCAATGGTTGATGGGGGTTCCTATTCCTCAGGAGTTTACCCAGGACCGTTTGAGCTTCATGTTGGCGTTGAGTAGCTTTGATGAACTTTTTCCGCAGCCATAATGCTGGATCATTTGTAGTAAGTATTTGCAACAAATGCGGTTATTAACACTAATGTGATGAGACTCACACAGCTGTTTGATACCCCTATCATTATGGTGAATAGATTTATGTGCAATAGCAGCTAACTGATGATTACGAGTTGCATACCATAAGGGACTGACCAGGGGTGATAGACAGGACCACAAGCGTTCTAGTCCTTCTCCATCTGACAGTCCCCATCCTTTGTTGAAACGAGGATGGAACTCCAATTGACAGAGCCAGTTGTGTACATACACGTGGAAGACCAATGTTCCAAATCTTAGTTGGCCTCGATATTGCGGTATGAGGTGTCTCTGTGAGTCAAATTGAGGTGATTCAACATCTTACTGTAAGCTTTATCTGATAGATAGAGGAGAATGAAACAAAAAAACTCGATTGATATACTTATCCATTGTACATCCAATGTCGTACAAAATTCCAACTTGATGGCTAGGCTCAATGACAGAGAGTAGTGTTTTAATGATTGCCATTGGGAAGTGCCTCTGCTCACCTGATTTGTAGATGTTAGCAAAGTATATGGCTGCATCGTGTCTACAGCAGCACCCCATTAGGCCAGTGTCATTGCATCCCTTCGATGTTGACTCGTTGGGTTTATTGTCTGCAGCCTTGTGGGATTCTGTACAACGGTCAGCCTGTGAATAAATGCTATCTCAGTGTAATGAACCTTGTGTGATTAAACCACTAGTTTGTTAAAATCATCATAAAAAGCTGTGCATCAGTCATTCCTTGAGCTTTGTGATCAAGGATTTCTTGCAATACTGTATCAACTGTGGCTTGACTGATGAAAATTTGAGGTGTTTGCAGTTTTAAATGACTGTGGCTAGTGTTGATCTGATGATGGTGTTGGAAGTTTCCATTGAGGCAGACTATCAGGCAATTTCGTGTGGTGGCCAAATAATTGGAGGAGTTGGGTGGGGGGGGGGGGGGCCAAAGCATGCCAGGCATGCTACTGAGGCTAATACTTCCTGACTTGAGAGGTTGAGAGTGGATGTGATGAGCTTCTTTCTTCTTTCTTCTAATTTCCAAAACAAGTTGACTGCTGCGGAGAATGGCTTTCAAAGCTGTCTGGCCTAGTATTGTATTAACTTTTACATTTGTAGGTCATTAGCTAGCTGTAATAATTGTCAACTTACCTTTTTACCTTTGCGAACACACAATTGCTGTGATCAAGGCTCAAGCCAATGGTTAAGGGCGAGTGTGAATGGCTGTGCACCTATATGACAGTGGTTCCAAATACTATTGTAGAAAAGTAGCAGCGGGAGTGAAAAAGCTGTCTGGGGCCTGACTGGAAAACCGGCAAGATAACCTTGCTGTAGAAGCCAAACACCATCCAGAGTACATTCACAAAAGGTGATGTGTTCACGCCGCTGACCTGAACAACGCAAAATTAAGTCAATCAGTATATAAAATCAATTAATAAGTAAAATGACGTGCCATGGATGTCTATCAAATCCACAGAGCGAGAATACTTCTTGGTGCAACTTGATGGGCACTGCACAAAGTCCTCATAGCAGTTTGTAGATGCCCAGTTTTTGGTTAAAATTCTCAGCCTTGTGTATACCGCATCAAGGTGGTTTAGAAGTGTGTTCCAATTGAAGTTGTGTGCTTGCTGCCGATGTTTTTCTCTGTCTTCTGCAATAATAACATCAATATCATCAGGCTCCTCTTTGACTAAGTCAACCCACGCAGGAAGACCACCAATTGTATCTTCAGAATCTTCATTATTGATGTACTGCTGTCCAAATTCTTGTTTGTTTTCAAAGGTAGTAAATTCACCGGCTGGGTGGTCTAGTACATTTTGATTTGGTGGTTCGGGGTTTCTGGGCCGTCTGGCACGCTGTTGGTCGTGGTTTTCTGCTAAACGCAATCTAGCCAAGGTTCCAGAATTCCGGCCTGCATGGAGCTGTCGTCGGGCTGATTGTGTGCGGTTTGGACCTGGAATGGGAATGCGGTGGATAGCCATGATGTTCTTGGTAGACCTAAAAAATTGAATATGTCAGTATTTAGCTTTTGATGGTTTATTTTGGCCAGTGATGTGTGAGAGTGGTCTGATTTACCGAGTTAGGGGTGAGCTGTTTGGCCAGAAGGTGATTAGCTGCAACATTATTGCTTTGGGTGTTATATTGTCAACTTACAGCGCGTGATGTACATTGCTGCCGGGTAGAGGGGGTGCCGGTGTGGTAATCCATACCTTTTCACATACAAACATCAACAACTTACATTTCCTCTCACATATACTTCATTATTATTACATAATCAGATTCTACATACAAAACTACCCCTAGTCACTCACTCAAAGTACCCCTGATTTCCCTTTGGTTCAGAAGTTATTAGCATTCTTAGAATATTACCACTTATAACCACATAACTTTACCAATACTAGAACCCCATAGGATATTATACAAGGTATTGATTTATAAATATACAGTACATAAATAAAACACAGATATTACATACTTTTCTTTAGTTTATATCTTCTTTGGTATAAAGTTGTACAGCACAGTCATTCATATTACATAGTTACATCTTCTGCCTTTATCATCCTCTTTGGTTACTAGTCACATTACATTCCTTATATACATAGTTACTAGCTACATTGGCTCATCTTTCTTACACTATCACTACTCTCTTTTGGTTGTATACCTCTGAACACATTTCCCCTTTCTCTTTACTGCCAGGATCAGCCATCTTGTGCCCTTTTGTATAAGTAGAACTGCCCTTAGTTCTATGGTTAAGGCATGCACCCCCCCCCCTTTTAGCAAAGTACAGTTTACATTTACATTCACCTTTAAACCTTTTACATTTACTTTTGCATCAACCTTTACACAAATAACAATCATAACACATACCCCATACTCTTTCTCAGTGCTTTTCTCACTCCTCTTAAGGTCCCTGCCTCAGATTGATTAAACAACCTAAGTTCCCATTAGTAGCAGCAGTCTAAGGATTAGTAGAAATATAGCCACACCTCTTTTCTTTCTTTTTCTTAGTGAAACCCTTTCCCCTCAGCATTAGTCAAGAAGGGCAGCCTCAACAGCACCTGTAGCTTCAACATCTTCTACTTACTAGATTTGTTGTCTATTTCCCCTTCAAGCTCTTTCCTGATCTTTTAGGAGTTCCACACCGGGCGGAACTGGGGGTGCCCGGCAGAACTGGGGGTGCCGGGCGGAACTGGGGGGCAGTAGAGATAGGTGACTTGTAAAATTTTTGCTCGCTGCGTGGCTGAAAGAATCATAGGGTTGTCGGGGATCATGGGGGTTGCAGGGTTTTTATTTTGGGCGGGGCAGGGTTGGTATGCGGCCGCCCGTGTCACAGACTATGCATGTCTATAGTATAGGGTATAGTAGGTGACACAGGTGGGATTATGGATATGGGTTATGGGTTATGGGTATGGATTATGGATATGGGTTATGTGTTATGGGTATGGGTTGTGGGTATGGGTTATGGGTATGGTTTATGGGTATGGTTTATGGGTATGGGTTATGGGCATGTGGTATTGAGTAAAACCATATATATTTTGATCCCTGATATCTCGGCCGTTATGTGTCCAACTGGCATGTTGGTTACATCATCGGAAAGCTAATTAGGTCAGCTACATAATGAAAATATTAGTGAAACATTTAGTCCAGCCGTTATTGAGTTATAGTGCATCCTTGTTTGAGGGATTTTGGCTTGGTGTGCTACAATGTACATGTTATCATAGGAATGCTACATGTTTCAGCATTCTGATGATAAATTTTTATCACCAATTTCCAAGCGGTTTGCTAAGTAGCAAACCAGGCCTTGCAATGTAATTCCGACTTCACACGCAGTGCATATCAACTACACAGATTCCATTTTTCAATTGAAAAAAAACTTTAATTGTTGCCCATAAAACCTTAAAATAGCCCTAATATTTTGTCACCAATGTCTTTGTTTTATTTTTCCCTTTCCGACAAGCCATCTACCATCACCATAGCTTGTATATTGCCCAAGTTCCTAAGAGCATCTCCAATCGTCTCAATAAGTCGGCTTGATAAGCCAACTTTATTGAGACGTTGCACACTTGTGCGCTCGATAGCACACGATAACTGTCGAATCGATAAAATTCTCAATCGAGGTCCATAAATTTATGGACCTCTATTGAGCTCAATAAGGTAACCCGTGATTATCTTTCACAAGTCAATCCTCCCCCCATTTGACACCCCTGAGAGATCCCCACCCCGTGTAGTGCTCCCCTGCAACTTGAGTTATCAAACTCGAGTTGCAGAGGACCACAAGTGTGGAACCGGCTCGTTAACCCGGCAATAGAGCCGGGTTATCAAGCTGCGAGTGGGGAAACTCTTGACAAAATAACTGTTGAGCTCCATAAGTGATCCACAGTTGTCAAAAATTTATCAAGACGACTGTGGATGCTCTAATTAGTCAGGATGGTCCACCTTTGACCTGGGACAGGTCGGTTTTTCACCCCTGCTATACCTTATGGGGAAACCCAGGGAGTGTTATACAACACTACCCCTTACAAGGAGATTGCATTTGAGATAAGGGTCTTATGATTAACAGTTGGCATTTATAAATAAGCAAAGGGTGCATCTATTACTCTAACAATTGCAGAACAACAGAGGCAACATACTGATATATTGACAAAGTATTAACCATAGAATATTAAAAAATATGTTCCTCATCATATAAGTTGGGAAACAAAAGTTGTTCTTGAATCATCCTTAGAGCTGGAGAACTTTATATATTTTTATTTGACATTGAGGAATTAAAGACAAGCAGAACTGTTGACATGATACTAATAACAAATATTTGCTTTGTTGTTTGACAGATTAACAAGTGCCAGAAAACCAAAATGGTGAGCTAATGCAAATAATTATTTGGGATGGGGGATTGACAAGTGAAAGTTTTTACGACTCTGATCCAAGAGAAGGTGGCACGGGACCAAAGAGATTGCACTGACACTTGGCATACCTTACTCAGACTAGGATCTCCTCAATGCTTGTCTGTTTTTAAGTTTCAACTTTGTCTGAATGATGAAATGCACGCCAAACATATAAAGCAACTTATCTGCCTTGCGTTCTTTCAACAATTCCCCCAGTGTGATCCTTCTAATCTTTCAGATAAGAAAATAGTCAGTGCACTTGAGGCTGTCACTTTCAAGACTGGGGAAGAATCCTCTGACCCAATCCCTCTAGAGATCAACTGGTCTGCTGATATTTTTAAGGCCGGTTTGCGTGCCAAATATAGAGAATCAGACCTCATTGTCCTCCCCAACCTAGCTCTCCTCCGTTCATCTGCGGAAAATGGTCAAACAAGATCTATAAGGCCCCCTTCGCTTCGATTGTCAGACCCACCATGAGTGGTAAAACTCAATTACTGATGAAGATAGCTGAAGATATCTCTGTGTGGTCTACATATGTCTCCAGCCTCTGAAATCAACCGGTCAGCCCCCTCGCTCCCCACTTGCTAACTTGATGCTCCCACTTGAGGCATCAAAGCAGGATTTGCGCCGCTATTACACCCAATTGTTGACTGCAATACTTCAAGCAGTGGCCAAGTTCTTTTCCCAAGCCACGCTTGATGGCCTTAATCTGAAAGAACAGCTAGCTTTGTGGAATAAATACAGTTTCAAAATGGACAATGACCAGAATGGTGAAGAGTTCTTTGATGATGTGGAAATTAAATTGAAGGCAATCACAGATGCCCAGGAAGCACAACAGAGCTCGTCACGTGGTGAACAAATTAAACCGGAGCCAGAGAGCGGGCAGAGAACGCAAGCTGGATTCTTAGCCAAAGCTGTATCAGAAGCTAATCAATCAATCAGGAATATCCCAGCCGGGAAGCTCAAGGTACTCCTGGCAATTGACAAAGCCAGAAACCTTCTTGAACCCCAAGACAAAGCTCTCAAGATGTCGTACTCTCAAGTCTTCCGTTGAGTTTTGTCCAATATCCCTCCATCCAAGGGTTTCTTTGCCGTCTTCACCAACACAACCTCAAAAGTGGCTAACTTTGCTCCGCCCCTAGATAGGGATCCCAGCTTAAGGACGATTGAACTTGGGCATAAACTATTTCTACCAATATAAAATCTTGGGAAGAACTGCTATCACCGCTTCAACTCTTGAGCTATGGCAGCCCTTTTTATGGGCTATATTTCAAGCTAGCGGAACAAAACCTACCGGCTACTTCAATCAAAGAGACTTTGATGATTGCCCGGGCTAAGCTACTTTACAAGTCAACCCCACCTTCCCCTCAAGAATTGACTGAGGGGCAAATCTTTGCCTTACTAGGCTCAACCATACAAACACGGCACACATCTTTGGAGCTGAACTCAGAGCTCATCTCAAGCCATGCGGTGTGGTAATCCATACCTTTTCACATACAATCATCAACAACTTACATTTCCTCTCACATGTGCTTCATTATTATTACATAATCAGATTCTACATACAAAACTACTCCTAGTCACTCACTCAAAGTACCCCTGATTTCCCTTTGGTTCAGAAGTTATTAGCATTCTTAGAATATTACCACTTATAACCACATAGCTTTACCAATACTACAACCCCATAGGATATTATACAGGGTATTGATTTATAAATATACAGTACATAAATAAAACACAGATATTACATACTTTTCTTTAGTTTATATCTTCTTTGGTATAAAGTTGTACAGCACAGTCATTCATATTACATAGTTACATCTTCTGCCTTTATCATCCTCTTTGGTTACTAATCACATTACATTCCTTATATACATAGTTACTAGCTACATTGGCTCATCTTTCTTACACTATCACTAATCTCTTTTGGTTGTATACCTCTGAACACATTTCCCCTTTCTCTTTACTGCCAGGATCAGCCATCTTGTGCCCTTTTGTATAAGTAGAACTCCCCTTAGTTCTATGGATAAATCATGCACCCCCCCTTTTACCAAAGTACAGTTTACATTTACATTTACCTTTAAACCTTTTACATTTACTTTTGCATCAACCTTCACACAAATAACAATCATAACACATACCCCATACTCTTTCTCAGTGCTTTTCTCACTCCTCTTAAGGTCCCTGCCTCAGATTGATTAAACAACCGAAGTTCCCATTAGTAGCAGCAGTCTAAGGATTAGTAGAAATATAGCCACACCTTTTTTCTTTCTTTTTCTTAGTGAAACCCTTTCCCCTCAGCATTAGTCAAGAAGGGCAGCCTCATCAGCACCTGTAGCTTCAACATCTTCTACTTACTGGATTTGTTGTCTATTTCCCCTTCAAGCTCTTTCCTGATCCTTTAGGAGTTCCACAGCGGCTCACTGTGTCTTCATTGGCCCCTCTTGGTTGTTTTATCATCAGTTCATATCCGCCGCAGTTTGTTTACGCATCAGTAGCTAATGCATTCTTGGCGTTGAACGAAGGCAATTTGATCTCATGTATCAATGGTCTTGCTACAGCAATGCACCACAGATTCATATTCCTCGGAGACACCGGGGAATTGGCAACCAGGATAATCTTGTTAAGGGCCATGCACCAAACGGCAGCAATCTTGTGTGAGGGGGTCAAGCCAATTCCGTATGGACATTTGGTTTGATTGAGAGATTTCGTCCATACCTTGACTGGAGAGCACCCTGAGAAGCTCAACTTTGGCCCAAACACAAATCGTGACAGAGATATACTGTTGCAATGCGGACAGATCCTGTTCAACCATTTTGTCCTAGTAAACTACACACCCAACGCCCAAGATTTCTTGGACCTTTTGTACCGAGGCCTAGCGGTTCAATGCAAGCCTGGACAGCCCGGCCTTGACAATCTTTTCACAATTTATCTCACACCAAAATCCGGCTCTCCAAATTCAGACCTTTCCAAGCTTTGCAATGTCACCTTCTGTGGCATTCAGACTAAAAACCAGACACATTCAATTGACTGGAGGAATAGTCCCAAGTGGTCCCAAAGTGGTGCTGGAATTCAAGGTATCACCAATCCCTATCTTGTACTTCTATTCAGCTTAAGATGGAAGGGCAAGCAGAAACCACCGAAGTGGACAAAACCAAGTCACAAACATGACCTTTGGCGAACTTACTACGATTTTTTTGGCCTGGAAGACATTGCCTGTCTCAAGCCCAAAATATGTGCTGCACTGAGGAGATTGATTGACTCGATGCCAGGAGATATTCTAAAGATTCATCAACCAGCTCCTGGAGCCAAGCCGGATCTTAGCACCATCAAGTGGGCCAAACTTATAAGCCCAATGTTCCACACCAGGGAGGATTGGTTGGGAGCTTATCCAACGGAAGCTCCCACTAGTCAGGCTTCAACCTTGGCCTTGCTGGGTCAAGATGTTATCAAACTACCAAGTTGACCAGTCAGTTTTGTGTCTCATGGACCCTGATACCAAACGGTGATATTGTGACACTGATTCCCTTATTTTTTGCAGAAAACCGGAGAAGAAAAAATTAAGCACCTCTTGCCGTGGCTCACCAACACACCACATTAATTCTAACTTCTACCCTGAATGTGTGGTCATTTCAAACATTACCAACACAGTGCCACTTTCTCATACCAAACAATTTTTCACACCAGGCTTAGCTGTATATTCTGGATTTAGTTTCTCATGCCAGATTGGAGTTTTCATATTCAGTTTCTCATGCCAGATTGGAGTTTTCATATTCAGTTTCTCATGCCAGATGTAGTCTTTAAAAGCCAAGTATCAATGTTGAACCAAAGTTTTCTCTGATGTTATCCAACAGTTTCTATTTTATTTAACCAATGTTGTCTGTGATGATGTATTCAAACAATGTTCTCTTTTATGCTTTAATTCAGTTTCACCATGCCAATTATCAATGTTTAATCAAAAATGTTCTCTGCACTGCCAGCATAATTGCCTAGGTTGAGTTCATCCCAGTTAAACTAGGTTGCAAACAACCAAGTTAAAATAGGTTGACCTCAACCAATGAAATATAAAACCAAGGGGGGTCCCTTGGATTTATATTTCATCAGTTGATGTCATCCAAGTTTAAATTGGTTGAGTGCATCCAAGTTTAACTGGGATGACTTTATCCTAGGCAATTATGCTGGCAGTACTGTGATGCATTACCTTTTCTAGTGTTTCACACAAGGCAGTCAAGCCCCAGGCATTCCATTACACATACTGGCTTATGTGTATTTTTGATATTTTAGGTGCCTGTCCCCTTCAAACCCTTGCTCTTATTTTGTAAATCCATAGAGTGCAATGTCAATCAAGACTGCACTTAAAAAACAAGCCATGAAAGTTGTTTGGAATTTCTTTCTGGTGAAGTGGCAAGAAAATATGCAAACCAATAGTGAATTTGTGTATGATGGGTGTCAGCCCCCGTCTCTTATGTGACACGGGGTTGAATGAATAGATTTGTAATAATACTTGTAAAGTATTATTATCTATATGTTTGGTCTCACTATAGCCGGTGAGGCCAGTGGAAATAAAGCTCTGATACACTATAAAGTGTATGAGCTGGCACCCTAGGATTAACAAGGGAACGCGGGTATGTAATACCTCAGCGCTTAGATGCCTCAACTGCTCCCTGAGAGTGAGAGAGGACTTCTAGTCACTAGAATAAGTATTCAGTGACTAGGAAAAGGTCCAGAAAGGGGAAAAGAGTAGAGAAAAAGGTTGGTTTGGATTATTATAAACCCCACTCACTGGTTGATAGTAAGGTGGATGGGTTTGTATGGTAATCTGGGGGAAATTCCCTTTAGAAGGAAATCTCAGCCCATTTAAATATTACACAATATGTTTCCCCAATGTAATAACTCAAAGATTTTGTATTACATGGGGTAATTTAAGATAATAGTCTCCTTGTAGGAGGCATAACCAAATTTTAATATTAAGGGTAAATTCATGGAGAGATATTAATCTCTCCTTAAATTAGAATTTCTTAATATTAGTTAGTTTATTAAATGATAAATATTATATAAAATAAATACAAAAATTATGAGTCTTATGGGAATTGAACTTGTAAAGTTGAGATAATTTACTCAGTTCAATTTTATTCCCTTTTTTACAAACACAAGTCCTTAACCATTGGTTTATGTGACTTGTATTATTTTGGAGACATGTGGGCTAAGAGTCTCAATGTCTGACAATGGGAGACAGGGAGGGGATCAGCATGTATGTATCACCAGGAAACAAAAGGTGGAACCTCTATGGAGGTGGCTTCTCTGTATCCCTGACTTATTCCAGCTCTAGCTTTTATGTATCCTTGGTGCACACCAATCTTATCTACCTTCCTATATTATTTGTATTATCAACATATAATCCTGATTTGGAGGAGAATCAATTATGTAGTTCCTTAAAAAGATTTCCCAAGATTCAAGTTTTATTAAAATTACTGGTCAAAACACTTTTCAATCAATGATAGATTTTTGAAAAATTCAATGAATGATTGTTTCTAAAATATGAATTATTGTTTGAGATTTTATGAGAAATTCATTCAACCATTTTTGATTTATATCACATTCCTTGGGAACCTTGACCTTATAAATCTTAAAAATATGCCAGCCATGGTTTAAATGTGCATACATCACCCCAAGATATATATCCACCACCACCACTTCCACCACCTTGGAAGCTAAACTTGGGACATGAACAGAATTAAAACACAAAGAAATAAGAAGTAGATTGGTAAGATGAAATTCAAGGTTCCAAAAATAGTCTTTGAAACATGGCTAACATGACCTCCTTGTGGTATTCAACTCTGTTACAATTATTGCATGACAGTCATTTGACTGCAATTACTATTTTATTTTTTATAAATTTGAAAATGTTTTTCAGGTTGGAAGTTTAATTTTCATACAAGGAAGCTTTGGGCACCCCAATCTGTTGGAGTGGATAAGATTATTTCTTCCCTCAATGTGGAGATCTTCACTCATTTATTTATGCTTTACCTTCTTTGGTGATCATGTTTTTTTAGTTTTCTATTTTTTTTTTAAAAATGTTCAATTCTTTACAAACTGTACATTTGGTAAGAAAAATAACCCAAAATGAATCACCTAGCTTCATGTGCATGTCCAAGAACAACCAGTCTCCATGGTATTCAAGCTGATAAAAATTATCCAGAAATTTTCCCAAAAAATAACAAAACAAAATAGGCTTGTGTGGCTTTGTGTACACCAAGAAAACTGGCACACATCATTTCTTTTGGTGCGTGGAGAACACACTATTATTTTTAAATGATAATATTTCTGACAACTAAAGCCAGACACTTGAAAAAGTTTATTTAAGATGTAGTTATGAAGTAAATTATAGATGAAAAAGATATTGATTGTAGAGTTAGGAGGAGAGTATGACAGGGATAAAACGTGGTGATAATATTGGTGATGTTTGACTTGTAAACCTGTTGTTTGAATAGTATAATGTTGGAGTACTAAGGCAAGCACATAGAAATAGAGAGAGTTGATTGTTTTTGAGAATGAGGTTGAGAGATGGAAGAGAGGGAGAAAGATAGATGATTTGGAGATAGAAGGGACAGAAGTGAGTGGTAGGTAGTATATGGAAGATGAAGAGAGTTTATTGCAGGTATTATAAGGAAGATGAAGAGAGGTTTGTCTTAGTGACTCAAGCTCATTATGATTAGAACTGAACCACTATCTTATAGACATCCATAAGGGGGTCTAAGATTCAAGAGAGAGGGTCAAGACTATTAAACAGGTTTCTGCCCTTGTATTTCAAAACACACCAATCTGTAGATGGCTTTAGTGTGCCTGAAGATTGGTGGTTGATGGGGTGGATACCTCATTGTGTATCACCTAATAAACTGGCAGGGATCCCTCCTGGCCAATGAGGTGATACAACCTCATCAGCCGGAGGGACAATTCCCATTCAAAAAGGCATTCAGCAGGCTAAATACTATCCAGCCTTTCAAGCAGGCTCTACCCCATGGGGGAGTGTCATCCTGGGGATCACACTCTCCCATGAGCCAAGTTCAATTTTTTTGCCTGTTGCACCAATAACACCTGGTATGTTGGCTGGCACACCAACACTAGCCAGCCTTGGCTATAAGCTGGGTATACAGGCCAGACACACCAAATCTGGATTTGTGTGGCCCACACACCAAATTTGGCTGGTTTTTGTGGCCCAAATCCCAAATCTGGCTGGTGTGCATTGCCCACACACCAAACTGAGGCTGGTGTGCTTTTATGAAGCCCTCCAATTTGAAAACCACAGTGGGTGCATGTTTGAGTTTTATGTCATTTTGGTAACTTTTCTGGTTTGAGGGATTCCCATTTAACCTGTTACAAAATCAAATTTTGAAACTGGAGAAGTACTTTGTTTTTTTAAAATCTCAACAAATCCTCTCAACTAGAATTTTATGCGAGACCTTGCCTAGAGCTGTGGGTTGGCCAAGCAGGTGGTAAGTTGGGAAATTGATAAATTTATCCCAATTAAAAGATAAAAATCATTGGGAAGTGGTGTGTGGGGCTGTACACACCCATGTATATACATGAGGGTGATGAAATCACTGAATCCAGCTAGACTTGGTGAGGAAATCACTGAATCCCAACTGGACTTGGTGAGGAAATCACTGAATTCCAACTATATTTGGTCACAAAATCACTGAATCTCAACTAGATTGGGTGATAAAATCTCTGGATCCTAAATAGATTTGGTGATGTCATCCCAGGATCCAGAAGGACCCTGCTGTTGAATCAACAACCTTGACAACCAGGTTTTTCCCAGTCATTGAGGCTTTTGAGGACCTCATTGTTGGGAACAAATGGGCTATGGGGTTTTCATACCACCTTGATGGTAGCCAAATCCATATTCAGGGCTGTATAATATCAATGGCCTGGTGCCCCCCTGCCATGAGTTTTTATAGAGCCCCATGGGTAGGGGCTATATAAAAGCTCAATGGTGGACCCAGAAACTGTCAAGGTTTTAGAAGACACCATGAATTGGGGAGACCCAGGCATGGGGTTGTGTACAACCTCATGGCTGGGTTTTTCCCGGCCATGGTTTTGTATACAGCTTTGGCGGTGGACCCAGCCACCATCATGGCTGTATACAGCCCCATGGCTTACATTTTTCCCGCCATGAGGGAATCTAGAGCCTCAGAAGCTGGAACAAATCTGGCCATCAGGTCCTTTAAAACCTCAAAGGACAAGGAAAATCTGGTTGAAAAGGTTGTAGCCGCAGCAGCCAGGTATTCATGGCTGCTGGGATGACATCACCAAATGCCAGCTGGTATTTTTTGATTTCATCACCACCATGTATATACATGGGAGTGTGCAGTCCCATTTTGAATGGGCCTATTCTATTTGAGTGGGGGGACACACACCAAAAAAAATTGGTTTGTGGCCCATGAAAACAATATCCACTGGCGTGTGCCTTGGCATTGGTGTGCACCTTTGGTATGCATTTATCAAAACCCCGTATTTTAATAATTTTGGAGTTTTGAATGAGTTGGGATTTTAAAAATTGGATGTATTGGAGGGGAAGTGTTTTTTTTGGATTATCTGATTGGTGTTGTATTCTAGGATTAACCATTACTGTATCATGAAAAGTACAAAGGTTTTTCTGGCCCCATTTTTTCTTTTTCTTTTGGGGGGTTCTTGGAATTTAACCAATCAATCTTGTTTTTTGAATTCTTTGTACATTTGGTGGTTTGATGATTGTAGAATATGAATTCTTGTTACTTAATTTTCCTTGGGGTTACTACAATTTCCCTCAATCATGTGTGAATGAAATCAGACAATCCCTGATTGTTCTTGAATTTTTCATCCCAAAACCTTTTATTCTCATTTTCAAACCAGTATCCAAAAAGAATTGGAGCAGCATGGTGATTTTTTGAAAAATTTGTTCTGAAAAATGTTTCAAGTATAAACATTCAATCTTGCAAAAGAAATGATTTATCAAATGATACTATAATTTGAAAACTAGTATTAGTATTACTAAAAAATAATTTGATTGAGAACCAGGATACAAATACTTGTTGACTGAGATCCTCTATTTTGCTGAAATCTTCTATATCATTTTCAAGGGATGAAAATAACTGGCCTGAGTAAGAATTAATTAAGGAATTTGATAAGTCCTCCTACCATCCTTTCCAATGTAGTAGGGCTCATAAAACCAATCAGATGAGGATTCAGTATCCTGATGAAGAAATTTTCAGATTCAGAAGGGGTGTTGATATACACACGCCCCTGGCGCAGGCCACACCAATTTGGTGTGTTTTGATGCCCCTGCCAGCCCAATTTGGCGGGTTTGGAAGGCACACCAATGCCTGTTGGCGTGTTTCCAGGCATGCCAACGGGTGGCACACCACTTGCCAAACTGTTGGTGTGCTTCTTGGCGGCCCACCCGCACACCCCGGCCTATGGCCTATGGGAGAATTTAAGTCTCCCATAGGCCATAAGCCATGGGCTAAGGGAGATTGAATGGTGTTCCCGCTGGCAAACCATTCAATACACATATACTATGTATATGTGTATTGTTTGTGAACATATACATAGTGTATGTGTATTGTTTGGCGTGCCGGCGGTTTATGTGAATTGGCCAACATCAGCAGAGATGTCCAACTTGGACATCTCTTCTGATTTCAGCAGGCCAGCCAATATGATTTGGGCTGGCCTGCCAACCCCCCAAAAAACCTACCATCAACCACAACCTGACTTTTCCCAGCACCGCCAAACCCCCCAAGCCCCCCAGACACACCCCGTTGTCCAGCCCACCCCCCCCCCTGCCCAGATTTCACCCACTGTGAGACTCCAAAGGTGGTGTTCACCTCTTTTGACTGAATGTAGAGAAGTATTGATGGGGGAAAACCCTGCCTCTCTGAAAGCAAAATACTAACAACACCTCCAGCTAGGCTGGAAGAAGAAGACAGTGTTCTAGTGTAGTTGAATTTTTATAGCACAAGTTCCTAGAGCGGATTGGGTGTGAATTTTATATGTGGATTGCAAAGTTTTAGTATTTGATAAGTGGCGGAGAGTGTAAATTATAGTGATTATTTGTGATCAGATGGGGGGAACTGGTCAGATGATCTGATGTGATGAGCTGAGATGAGATGAGATGGGGAAAGAGGAAGGGTGAGCCCCTCCTTATATAGTAAAATGTGAGGCATTTATGCTGGTGTTCTAGTTACATGAGGGTTTTTAGCTGGTGTGCTTTTACAAATGAGTCCTTTTAGCTGGAATGCTGTGCAGAATGTGGCAGTGTAGTAATGAGAAATTTTAGCTAATGACCTAGTTACAAGTGTGGCTTACACAGCCTTCTGGTTGCTATTTATTTATATCAACTGAGCTACACAGATTTGTGTATTTCTGTGTAATCTACTTGAGTGGCTTGCACTTCCCCAATGGTTACTATGCAGCAGTCTGTATGTGGCTTGTGGTTGCTACACAGCCTCATTTATACAGAAATACATGTGTAATTTATATATATACCCTTTATACAGTACACATACTGTAAATGTGTATGTAAAATTGAATGACTGTGGTGAAAAAGATAGTGGGGTGTTGCAAAATATATATGTAAAAAAAAAACTTTAAATTTTTCCCTCCAGAACAGAAATGTCTACCACACCGCTGCGCCCCACCACACCCCAGTGCCTGCCCCAAACTCCCCAGGCCCTCAGGTAAGCACCACCCGGCCCCCTTGCCCCTCCTGAGCCCACAACACCCTAGCCCAAAGGCCCACAATCATCACCCAAAAGGTCCAAGGGGCCCTTAATAATTAGAAATTGGGCCAACTGGGCCAAGGCCAAAGCCCCAAAGGCCCCAAGCCCCAAAGAGGCTAATGGACCCTGCCCAACCCCCCAAAAGGGCTAAAGGACCCAGCCCAAGCCCCCAAAAGGGCTAAATGCCCCTGTTTGGCACCACAAAGGCCATCAGAAGCCTGCCCACAAGCACCAAAAGGAAACAAGGGCCCAATTTCCAGCTGCAGAGGGCCTAAAGGGCCCACACATCAGCCCCCAAGGCAATCAATAGCCTTCCACCAAGCCCCCACGGGTCTAAAAAGCCCCGCCTTAAGCTACAAAGAGCCAAAAGGGCCCAGCCAGAAGCCCCAAAGACCACAAAATTCACTGTAATGATGCTAATTGTTTCAATTCAATTTTTCACTTGAAAACAGGTTCCATTTTTCCACACCGCACACACTCAACACTCCAAACTCCGCCTCTCAGCCCCTTCACACAATGTCTGGGAATATTGAACTAGGACATGAGTTATTAATCTATTTTTGTTGCATGATAAGATCCCTAAGCCTAACCTTTTACATCCTGTTCATCAGGCTTTGATGCTTTCATCTCTGGGAGAAATGCTCTGAGCTGGCCCGGCACCCGGCATTGAAGGAAGATGAAAGGATGATCCTCAACAAACTTGTAGAAAAGATAAAGGATGACTACAAGCAGTCAGATGATGAGGACAATCAGGTGGAAAGGACGTCTGTGGCATCCAATACCTTGCTCCAGCAAAATACACTGTCCAACCCATCCCCCGCCCCAGCTAATCCCTTACTATCACAACACACCACTCACCCAATTGATAATCCCCCATCACCCAGACATCCACAGTCAGAAATCCCAAACCTACTACCTACCTCCACACCACACCATGCACATTCAAAAAATGGTCAACCTTTGGCCAAGGATTGCTTCTTCAATGGTGAAATAGACAATACCACCACACTCCCCTCAGCTCAAACAAACTGCCCCAGCTTGGCCAACTTTCTCAACTCTATCCCTGACGTCTGAAAGAATATGAGGGAAAACTAAAGTACAGATTTCAGTAAGAGGAAACAAAGGAAACAAGAAAATAGCTAAGATGAAATCTACCTAAAGGACCGCGTGGTTGAGCACAAGATAACAACTAATATAGAGAACAGGACAAAACAAAACAAACATACAACAAGGATAGAAGACTGAGGAGAGAAGAATCAGTATCTAAGTTAAACTACATTGTGATGAATGAGAAGAGAAAAGAGATGAGTTACCACCACTTCTAAACCTAGGTGCTGGTGATCTCGTGGCAACACTGAATTGGACTTGATTTGTGGTCGTATTCAGTTGTTGGTGTGAGTTCTGGAAATGATGGTTCTGGACGAGATGAGGAAAGTTTCAGATTCTCAATTCTGGACAGAGATAAAGGAAGTTTGCTGGGCGCTCCGCAGCAATAGCGCAAGAGTGCTTCCACATCACAAGTTGAAAAACAACCGGGTGTAAACGCAGAAAAACTGTTTTTTTTTTAAATTAATGCCCTTGTTTAAAGAAGAATATGCTATGAGCTGGTGGGTGGAGATGAGGGGAGCATATTATCCAATGTTTAAAATAAGTTTTTTTTTCCCCTTGTTTAATCTTATTTTGCTGAAACATTGGTAGGATGCACCAAGTGGTTACTGACAGTTATGTTGGGCTCATCTGATCATGTACCCTGTAATACAGATGATTGTTATGATTCCTGCTGGTTTTTCAATGAAATCTCTACCATTTGATTTTCACAACATCATTAATGTGTTGCAACAGACAATTTTATGTCTCATAGCTAAATGATGCATTTATGGAACAGTCACCTAGTTCATTTCTGTTGAAAGATTCATGCATGTGGGCACAATGACTATGGCCTCAAAATCCTGGAGAATAAGGTGTTTTTACTTTCTTTATATTTCAGCTCAAATGGTGATCACACAACACCACTCCAAGAGGTTTCAAGATATTACATTTGTGATTGGCAATGATAACTGAGTGTTTTGCTTTTTTTTTTAAAAAAAAAACTAACTTGCTCATGACCAATAATTTGAATGTTGGAAGGAAAGAAATCAACACTAAGATATATATATATACTGCCAACATAATTGCCTGCCTAGGTTGAGTTCATCCCAGTTAAACTAGGATGCAAACAATCAATTTACAGTAGGTTGACCTCAACCAACAAAATATCAAACCAAGGGGGGTCGCTTGGGTTTATATTTCATCAGTTGATATCCACCAAGTTTAAATTACCTGACATGTACAAGAAAACAAATGAACAAGTCCAGAAAATGTTGTGCATGTTTTACATACATAGTGGTAAGACAAGGAGAGGGAAGGAGAACATGAGATTACTTGAATTGAATGAAGCCATTCGAGTTACGTTGGATATTAAGTTTGAGTAACCAAGAATTGACGAGTTGATGGATAAGGTTGGGGGCAGGAGGATCCAGACTGGAGCGACGAAATTGATCCAAAGTTTGAAAGTCTAGGGACAATAAATCGAAGATGAATCGGTCATCTTCTAAGCTCAAATGATAGTAAGACTTTTGGATGACTTTCCAAATTAGATTCGATCTGATTAGATTTAGGAAGACTAAGAATAACAAGTCGTCCCATTCAGTTAATGGATCTTCTTCCTCCTGGAGCCGTCCGTTTTTTAAGAAGATTTTCTCGAGTTTAGGTTTGATGAATTTCCGATTCAGTTGAACGTAATTCCTGCGCAAAACCAACTTGAAGAACTTGTCCAATTCGAGTAATTTAGATGGTTGCTGTATGGTTGAGGTTTCCAAGGCGGTCTGAGTTGAGTGATGGGTAGGATTCGGGTCTTGGAGGCTTGGGTCCCCGAGGAGTTGGGAAACTTGGGCATATTGCTCAATAAATCGACTCAAGTCTAACCGAGTCGCGATCGGTAAGAGTAACAACACTCTTGCAAACATCAATCGTCTATTGAGAACTTCTTCTTTGGTTCGCTTCTGATAGTGTAAAAGCTCAATAACATCCTCTCCTTCAATTCCGTTCGCGCTCGTTTCGGATTCAGGGCGAGTCGAATGGTCAAGGATGGGTACGTTTCGATATAAATCCAAGATTAAATGATTTAACAATGTATTCAGTTGTGCGAAATCCAAAGATTCCAGAGCTAATTCGGCACTCAATTCGTATACTATGAAAAACAAAAAAAAATGGTTAGTTAAAGTTATGGATAGATGATGGGTCGAATAGCAGATTGAAACCGATGTGAGCTTACCTAATATCGCAAACGAATCTCTCCTACCACTCGCAAAGATCCCCTCCCTTAGTTTTTTAATCTCGCGTACCAGAGAAGAAATCCGATCGATCTGAGTCTTGAAATGATGATCCATCGTCGAGTTTTGTTTCGGTAAGTTTTCGTGTGGATCTTTGAGACTCAAGTAGAGGAAGAGATCGATCCGATCCGGATAGGTTTTCTTGTATTCCTGAATTCGTTTGACTATCCATTTAAAGAATTGGACTTGGAATTCGAGGTTCGTTAAGTCTTGTTCTGGATGGTGTTGTCTGTCTTGATCTTCTTGGGTTGATTTGAGAGTCTGATTGGTTGATTGATTGAGTTCTTTCTTTGGACTAGTATAGATTCCACGGGATGGTGAAGGGACCAAGGACATTGGATCGAGATGAGAATCGGATAGGTTGGATCGATTGAAACTATTAACGAGTCCTATTAATTTGGAATCGGCTTGAGTGATAGAAGTTGGATTAAGGTTTTGATTGGAGTTGGTGAATTTCTTAGAGAGTTGTCGATCCCCATTGGTAATAATAATATTTGAGGATGATTTTCTGGTGTGTTCATTCGCTTGATTCCTAGGTTTAGGTTTTACCGAATGAGGTGGGATGTATTTAGATGTGGATGCTGGAATGGTTCTGTTGTTCTGGTTAGCTTGTTGTTGCGGTTCTTGGTTCCACCTGCTGTTGGAGAGCGACATGATATGAATAATCTTATCATATTCTTTTTTTTCTTGGTTTCTCTCTAGGGTGGTAACTCAGGGTTTCCTCCACGGGGGGTCCCCGGGACAAGTTAGGGTTTCTCTCCAAGGAACACTATTTACACTTGGTCTCACAAAAACTACTTATAATTATTTATGTGTTCTGTTCAGAAACCATGGCATTAAACAACTTTAGTTTATTTATTTAATCTCTTAATGTTCTTGCCAGGTGAGTGAAATCAAGAGCAGCCCGGGTGTATCAGGCAGAAAGCAAAAGATTAAACTCCTGCTATGCATCATCTCATATGTAAACACATGATAAACTTTAAGCCTTGACAACCTTCAAGTTTTCCAAAGATTCTTCTATTTAAATAAATAAATAAAATGTGTAGACCCCATCTTGATCAACCTTGGGGACCCACCTGAGCCAGAAGGGGTGCTGCCATGAACGTACACCACGGACGCACATTTACGGTTTCGCTTCGAAATAACATTGACTTTTTTTTTTTAAAAAAAAAACCAATGTATTTGAAGATAATTCAAAGATAATTCAAAGGCCAGGAGGAATCTTCGAAGTGCAATCAAAGATGCCTCCTGGAGCATTGGCAATGCGCGGATTTACGCGGACCAGGCATCAAAATTGAAGTACATTCAAATTCATTTTTTGAATTCAAATGTACTTCGAATTGACTTCGAAGATCATTCAAAATCACTTCAATGGTAACTCATCGAAGTGATTTTGAATGATCTTTGAAGTCAATTCAAAGATAGGCTGAGCTGAGATTATCGGCAAGGCCTGCACACTTCAACATGGCTCCTCCATGTGTGAAGTGTGCAGGAGGACAGGAAAGGTGATCAGTCACCATGCTAGAGGGGTGCCTGATCCCCTCCAGTGGTGACTGATCACCACTGAAAGGATGATCAGATGGAGGGGTGATCAGTCACCCTTCCAGCTGATCAGAGGCGTGATCAGCTGGAAGGGGGATCAGCTGGAAGGGGGATCAGCTGGAAGGGGGATCCGTCACCCTTCCAGCTGATCAGAGGTGTGACCAGCTGGAGGGGTGAGGCATAAAAGGACTGCTGAGGTGCAGTCCTTTCATCCCAATCCCCACCAGTCACCCTTCCCATACTACATCCCCTTGTTACATCCATAGAAGGTCCCACATACATCCTCCTTACATACAATAAACAACCTCCATATCATGTCTTCATCCCAGCTTGTCATCATCTATGATCCTGATCTGTGTAACAACATCATCAGCCTCCTCTGCCCACAAATGCTTCCTAGTGACCACACCCCTATCTCAACCACCTCCATGGCTCTACAGTCTATATCCATGCGGTTTGTGCGATTCAAGGCAATGGTTTTCAAGCATCTCAATTCCGTCCAGTCTGATCGCAAATTTGGGGGACTCCTCAACTATGAAGATTCTGTGGGCCATATCAGTTGGACTGGACGCATCCAAAGGGGGGATGACTTTGACCTCTACCCTCTTCCTTCAAAGTACAGGCAATTCTGGAACCTCTTGGAGCGATTACCAATCCAGAGAGATGCTGTGGCTTCTCTGCGCCTGGATTTTTCTTGGAAATATATAGAGTCACAAACTCATGAGGGGGTTTGTTGTTTGATTATATTTCTGGTCATTTGACTTTTTAGCTGATTTTTTTTATTTTATAGGACATCTCCAGCTGCAGCACTACAGATTCTGGTATGAGTGATGTCCCATGGCCTTCATCATAAATCAAAACCTAGGATATCTGCCTCCCTTTTGCCTCTGAAATGATCACTTGTCTACTCTAAATATTGCCCTATCTCATTTGTTTTGCATCCTTTTATTCTTCTATTAAGATGTGATCCAATTGGCCATGATATTTATATTGAAAAGGGAAATTCATCTGAGACATATACAAACTTTTGTGATTTTTTTGCATGCTTTTTTCATCTAAGATATAAAGGGAAATTCATCTGAGACATATACAAGCTGTTGTGTTTTTTTTTGCATGCTTTTTTCATCTAAGATATAACCAAATTACTATGTTATTTGTTGCATTCTTAGATGTGATCCAATTGGCCATGATATTTGTATGGAAAAGGGAAATTCATCTGAGATATATACAAATTTTGGTGACTTTTTTGCATGATTTTGATCTAACACCACAAGGATATATACAAAGTGTTGATATTTTTTGGAATCCTTTTGTTTTTCTCTCAAAAGGTACTTGATTATAAATTCTGAAAGAAATTGATCATAATTGGAACACAACACTTAGAAGAATTTCCTGAGAACTTTGGTCCAGGAAACTTTTCCACAAAAATGAACATTGCCCTAGTAAAGATTTCCAACCTGACTGGTCAGAGATATAAGATTGAAATTATCATGACTGGGTTTAATTACTGAGATCATCTTCATCGTTTTCTGCCTGCCACTTTTGAAGGCCAGTGTGTAAGGCCTGCATCATTTGGCCCTCTGTACTATCTTTAGGCATCAATCCTGATTTATTTCGATGTATTTCAGCTTCATGGTGTGAAAATGCATTCAATAGATAACTGTTATGGTTGGTGTGTTGTATGTGATGACAAATGGATGTCCCTTCATGGTGTGGGTTTACTGGAACTGGTGCCTCAACTACAGAACATCCTCCATCAAAGCAGTTGTGCTGGACATTGAGGCAACACTTTATGAACTGATGAAATTTATTTGGAATTTCAAAAAGGATGTGATGATTCCAATTCAATTATCCTTTTCAGAAGATTCATGATCATTATAATTACTTACATGGATGGGAACTATCATTGAAGAGGTCCTTTTCTCTAATGTTGGCATTTGGGTATGAGTATTTATGTGACCTCGCAAACATTCCACACGCCTCACATAATATTTCTTACCAGGTGTGACCTCCCAGAGTGATTGCACAGATGCAATTATATTGCCCTGGTTGGGAAGCCCTTTCTCCTGTTTTCAAGGTATTTGAGAATGATAAATATCAAGAATTTTAGTGTGATTAATAACTGTAAATGGGAAGTTATTTCCATAGTGTTTTGGCTCACCAAATAAAACATGCCTGTACAAATTTTTTCTTTTGTATTAAGCTTAATGGCTTCCACTTGCCTAATCATGTGGTTTGGGTAACTTGCACTGAGACTGTCTGGGATTAATTCAATGTCTGATTGTTTCAATTTGGAATTGTGTAAGCGTGGAAAGAAACTCATGCTTTTGATTAATGAGGCGTTGTAACCAAAAGATTTTTGAACAAGTTCATTTTTATCAAACACATTGGTAACCGCTGAAGATGCTTGAAAGTAATCTCCTACTTTATTGTCATACAGATAGGCACCAGAGAATAATAGCCTCTGTATTTGATAGTTAGCAAATGAGTGGGCCAAATCACAGCTGGGTGCCTGGCGATTGGAATGGATTGATGCTGTTCTAACTATTCCATTGTAGCTCTCAAATTTTTCAGTGGCAAACAGACTAGCAGGACCAAAGCGTCTGATTGATTGAGGTAAGTGTAGCAGCATATGCACTTTGGGTTTATTTGACCATCGGCCTGACATTTTGCTAATGTGATATGTAAACTCCCTTATAACAGCTTCCAGTTTTTGAATGTAGCTCTCAAGTTCAGGAATGGAAGTCTGAAATGCCAAGCTGGATAAGTAGCACATTGAAAACCAGAGAGATTTCATGTCTTCTGACATAAGTGGGAAAAAAACAAATGGTGCCACCTGTAATATTGTACAAAAATCTTTACCAATAAAGCATCCATGGTGTGACATCATGTACCTTGCTTGAATTGGTGGAATGTTGAGTCCATCAGTATTGAATGATTTCAAGCTTGCCTCCAGTTGCTTTAGTTTATTCTTGGGGACTCTATTTTTCATGAAGTCTGCAACTACATACTTCACTGACCCAAGGAGTATTACATGCAATATCTCCACTGGGGTGTCATTACAACCATCAAATGAGACTAGTTCCAAAAATGAGTTGAATATTCTTGGTCGTGAAAAATTGGCAAGTTCAGTAATGCGGATTCTTTCATGAGCATGTTTGGTCTGCAATTCAATCAATTTATGGGTTATTTGGTCCTTCAATCCATACTCTGCAGTTTTCAAATTGAATTCATGCTTGGTCTTTTGATCCATTATGTCCCAGAGCTCATGTGAGCGAGTCCTTGTCTCTTGCCACTTTCTAGCCACTGGCAATTGAGGAATCCCAAAGAAAGATCTGAGGAATTCCAATGAGCACCGGTGATCTTTGGACTTTGCACTCAGATGACAAATTCGGCATGGATTGTTGGCTTTCCCTGGGTTGGGGGTATTTGTAATTTCAGCAGCCATGGGAGAGTCGGCCAAGAAAGCAAGTGGTATGATCATAAATAAAACTTCTTCCTTCAAGCCTGCGTCATATGCAACACTCCCATCATTGGCCAATTGACTTGAATGGAAAGTCAGAAATTACTATTGGATATTTATTGAAGATACATTTTGAACTCACTTGATCTCTGCAACAATGGGCTCACCAATCTCCAATGCAGATGCCACATTAGATGTTGCAATGAAATGACAATTATATTCCATATTGGTCATTTCTGGTGGGAGTCCACCCAATGTGAAGTAGTAAGAAATATGCTTATTCCACCTTTTTGATTGGTTACCAGATGTGTCATCTGAATAGAGAGTGATAGGCACATGCCGAATTATCTTGTTGCAAGCCCTCTTCCTCCATGGATTGGGTACAGGAAATGGGGCAGAACCACCAAATTCTGGAAGATGAAGAAACCTGTCAGTATCCATTCCATGGGGTAAAGCTGAATTATACTCACCCCATATCTGATGTTCACACTTTGACATCAATAGGGTGCCACCTCTCTGATGGATTTCTGAGTGTATCTTGTTGAAATTTCTTACAGGAATATCAAGTAGGTCGGGGTCAGTGTACTTGATATTTCCTCTTGTATACAAAATCATTTTTCCATCCTGGTCAGGTCTAGTGAATTTGGAAACAATACACTTTGAATATATTTCATTTTCAAGCTGATATAGGAATATTGGGACCACTATGTAATTATCCGGTGCTCCCTTGAGTGTGATAGGTTCAAAAATGTAGTAGTGTTTCCCATCCATTGGAGCCATTTGCACACGGTGTTCAGGTTCCAGATGTTCTCGCCATTTGGCACTCTGATAAAGCGCTCTAATGTCTTTGCCTTTTGGATCATGTGGGTAGAAATGCATGTGTGGGTGGACTATTGGATTTGCTAATTCCTGCCAAGTTTGAAGTGCATGGTAAGTAAGTTTGATTTATTTTATCATTGATTGAGTTTCAGAGACATACATGTGCAACTATGTCTTTCAAACTCAGATAGTAGCAAGTATTATTAAATACTGATACATTCTGAATTATTTTTATATCCAACATATTCCTAATCTTTTCCTGATTTCTCTTTATACTTTCCCAATGAGGCAGATTGATGTGACAGAGGGACAGGATTACACGCAGCTGGTGGTACATGGTTCTGGACAAAAGATTGTGCAGGTGGCCTAGCATGAGAGATGCAATTGGGTACTGTATGCATTTTTATTCAAATAAGCCATTAAAACCAATGTGTCAATGATTCCAAATATATCACTAACCTCTTTGCTTCTGAAGGGAAACCACTGTGCATTGTTTACCCCTCCACTTAAATTTTCTGTGGATGTATTCTCATGATTGGGCAGTACTGTGTCCTCATCCATCATCCTGGTGGCCAGTGCAGATGAAATCCACTCCTCCATGCCTGCTGTGCCATCATTGACCTCAATTTCAGTATCTAATCCAAAACCAAAACCTTCAGGGTCATTCAAGTCTATATTCACAGCTGTATCAAGATCTTGCCCATCAAGAGTACCCTGCTGAATAAATAAATCATCATTACTATGATCCATCTGTGCCTCCATGGGATCCTGGTTCCATTGATGCGGTAGAGAACCCTGGTTTTGAGAGTTCTGCATTGAGTGTGCCATCTGCTGTTGAAAATGTTGCAGTTGATGCTGATTGTCTATGTGTGTGCGGCATTCCAAGTGATAGGGAATATTTGATTCCTTTGCCCATTTAGACTTGCACAAAGTGCATCTGTATTGGTATGTACCATCAGGGTACAGAGTTGACTCAAAACCTGAAATATGGCAAAATAAATGAGCAACAGATTCCTTTCATAATGAACTAAAAGTTACATGAAATAATTCTTACCAGCATGGGTAACTGGACCCCTAGGTGGAAAATATTGGGAGCCATGTGGAAACATAGAGAGAGAAACCAGAGGTTTGTGATGTATGCCTGAAGAGGAAAGGGTATTTTGTATTGGGATATGGGCTTATTATTGATATTTCTAGTGGAGATTTTTGGATGATTTTTATGTGAAAGAAAATATAAATAAAGGACAATCCTTTGAAGTTAAGAGGAATTCTTCTGATAAATTTTATGATTGGAAAGGAATATATGGTGTATATATTCCAGAGGTAATTTTTTGGTATCTAGTTTACTGGTATATTGACAAGTTCAGTTGTATTTCTATGATACTTTTTATAAAATAAGCAGAATTATAATATATTCCAATATTTTAATTGGGAATTCTGGAGAATATGAAAGGGTTTTTTTTGTGTGGTTGGATTGGATTTCAAGGAAAATTTGAATCAGATGGAAACAACAAGTTTTTCATAATTGGAATCCATTTTTAAATGAACCAAGTGGATGGAGTTGAACCCACTTGGTTGCAACACTTGGCCAGATTTGACATGTTGTACAGTTCACTGGACCTGTTACAGTCGGGGCAGGCAGACAGTCGGGGGCAGGCAGACACTCGGGGGCACGCAGTCCGCATCCCCCAATTCATGACCTCCGACAGGATTGGAAATCACCTCATCCAACCTCCTCAAGTCTCAGACACCCACCCAACCGACGACCACATCACCCTTGGCTTGACACCCAACCAAGCACCGCATGACCAAACCCGAGGCCAAAAAAAAAGCAGACCGAACTGAAAATGTAAGCTCCCCACCCACTCGAACACTGATTGAAAGGGGGCTGATTTTTTTTCTCACCGTTTCATTGTTTTCTCCTTTGATAAAGTAAGTTTCATATTTTTATTCTGATCTCATTTCAGCTGAATACTAACTTATTTCTTATTTCACCCAAACCCCAGTCAAACAGGGCTCACAATGGACCTCTCTCCAACAGTGGAGACCCCGGCTGGGACCTTATGGAGACCAACTACGACCCATTGGAGTCGCATTGATCTTCTCTGCTTGCCCCGCACATGAGCATGCCGCTTGGATCGACGCTTTCTCATCATCGACATCCCCATCAAACTAATGTCCCACCCCCTGTCCCCCCTGTCCCCCCTGTCCCCCCTCAACAAAGTCACACCGGACCAGTCCGCGCCAGCGTAGTAAGTGTGAATGGCCCGCCAGCATCTCTGTATACCTGGCCAACCGATGGCATGATACCCAGTGGACCAAGCCCGACCCGCTCAGAGCTCAGGTTTGGAGGGGGTGAGAGACGACTTTCTCACTCTCCATCTACAGGTGGCTTTGGGAGCCAGTCTTCACAATCAACAGCTCCCTTGCATGAAGAATACGACTCGATTCGACAAACTCTTCAGGCGATCCAGGGCACGTTTTCCCTCAGTGATGATCTGATCCAACGGGCACAACCCCTGTTCCAGGTTAGTAACTGGCAGCTACCACATGATTACAACAGCTGATAAACAGCTGATGTCGTTTTTTTTTTCTTGTTTTTTTTTTTCTCGGTTTTCCTTTTGTCTCGTTTTTTTTTTTGCTTCCTTAGATGAGCCCAGAAGCCAGGAACACAGCGGTGTTGCTCCTGGCCCTGCAAAATGGGCTTGCTGTCCAACATCCAGCACCAAAGATCATTTCGCCCCCTCCAACCGCCGAAGAAAAGCCGCCGCCCTTGGAAGACTACACCGCCGGCTTCAAGCTATGGCTCCGCGAGACCGTCCACTGCATACTACTGGAAGAAGACCTCAACAGCTATGGCAGCCGGGCTTCTCGTCGCTTACACGCCACTAATACACCCATTTCTCGAGTCAAGGTAAGTTTTTATTTTCCTCCCTCAACCCAACCATCTCATGGAACTGACTGATATCATGATATCAATACCATTCTCAGGCTTTGATAGAGCAAGAAAGCAGTCAGTTCCGAGCTACCCACCTGCCATCTAACTACACTGAAGGAGCTGGTAAGAACCAGCTAGACAAGCAAATATACAAGACGATCAAGGAAGAAAAGTCGGCGCTCTCGAACCTCTTGAAAGCTGGATTAAATGGGGGCAAACCACCGGACAGCGTCCCCACGCTTGGGAAACTGATTACTGATGTCTACTCAACCTTTCATCCCAAGTTCAAACAACTCGGCCACGAGGCCATCCACACCCATCCTGATATAACCAAAGGGGCCAAGATACGACTTGGCTTCCTTCGATTCATGGCTAATGTCAACCACATCAAACAACGCGACCGACCCCGAAAAAAACAAATCTTGTTTTGGGACGACATCGACGAGGCGCTTGCCTCGCTGAGGAAGAAGTCGAAGGCTTATGGGATAGCCTACTCCCAGCTAGTATTTGACACCAATCGGAAAATCTGGAACGGCGAAAACACCGTTGATGACATCCCTGAAGCTGACCAACTTCCACCCTCAGAAGAAGCTGTGGCCAAGCGGGTAGCTAGTCTAATTGCAGATCCAAACCAAGGTCAATTTCAGTCTGTTTGACAGCCTGATTTCAACTTTTGACTGTCTCCATCTGGTCCCCCTTCTCATACTCTCTTATGACATGCTATCCTTATCCTTTCTTTCTCATCATGTTCAACCTTGATAGTTTCTTTTCTCTATCATATCTACCACTTCTTGTTTTTATTCTTGGTTACAACATAAGAAGTGCATTGTTTACAACAATACTATGAAAGAAAAGCATTTATCTATTTACAAAAAAAAAAGTTGGCCTTGCAAAGAAAGCGGCCATTGACAAGATGAGGAGCTTGTCTGGCGACCCCGGTGAGCAAAATTGATTGGATAAAAATTCACCAAAAAAAATCGAATTGATTTCGATTTCAATTCGAAATCACTCGGGTAAACGGCGAAATCTTCGAATGTGTTTTGATTCAACTTCGAATAAACTTCGATTCATCTTTGAATAAACTTCGAATCACAATTCGAAGTTGATTCGAAGGAGGATAACTTCAAACTGACTTCGAACTGTCTTCTATAGTAACACTGTTGTGGTAGAGTGTGTTGAATTGCTCCAGTCTCTCTCCATCCCCGGCTTGTCCCGGGATGGAGACGCTACGGTGTGCTGCGGCGAGTCAGAGATGCATGTGACATCTATGTCACAACACCCCCCCTCTCGCCGCAGACACCTATACACAATGTAACAACAGTGAAAGAGAAGAAGAGAAGAGCAAAAAAAAAATGAAACAGGCACAACAAAAAATATGAAAAATAAGAACGGAAAAAAAAAATTTAAAGCAAAATCAAAAATATCAAAACTATCCTTCTCCCAAAATACGTGCGCGCTAAAACTTCTGGTCCTAGACTTTTGGTAAAAATGTCAGCCAGCTGCTCTTTTGTAGAAACCCACTGCAAAACTGTCTTCTTTTGGAACAAAGCCTCGTTAGTTATGTAGAAATCACGGTCAGAGTGCCTTGTACGTTTATTAGACGCATCATCGGTAGAAACTTTTATTGCTGATTGGTTGTCGCAGTGCAGATGACCGAGGAAATCGGTCTTTAGAATATCTTTTAGAAGATGCCTTACCCACAGCGTTTGTCTGGTCGCAACCCCAAGAGCCATATATTCAGCATGGCACGTAGACGACGCCACCGCCGCTTGTCTCCTGGCCACCCATAAAACCGGGCAATTGTAAACCAAGATGTAGACTCCATACGATGACCTGGAAAACTCTCCTCCCCATGACGCGTCACAGTAGGTCTTGAGAGGTTTGTCGTCTAATTTCGGAAACAATCTAAGCTTCTTGTCAGTCGTGTTAGCTATGTACCCCACAAGATGATTTAGACCTTTCCAGTGGGTAGCACCTGGTTGTGCAGAGAAACGGGCCAGATAGTTAACAGCAAAACAAATATCTGGCCTTGAACCTACCGCTAAATAGCTGAGGGAGCCGATAATCGACAAATACTTTCCAGACCGTGAAGGATCACCGCTTGGGTCCGTGACTCCGTTGAAATTTTGAGGTAACGGGGTTTGGGATAAGGTCACTCCATCCCATTCAGCATCAAGTAAAGTTTTGATCAGTTCCCTTTGACACAGGGAAAAACCTTTATCTGACCTTTCTACATCCAAGCCCACAATTGAAGACAATGTATCAGACCATTTAATCTTCAAAATTCCCTTTAGGTCATCTTCCAATTTCTTGAGTAAAGATTCACTAGAAGCTGTAACTAATCCGTCGTCAACGTGCAACCAAATAACACCGACTTCAGACGGGTGACGTAAAATATATAAAGAATTATCATATTGCGACATAATATATCCAAGCTTCCCCAGAATATTTTTCAGGTAGAGCCACCAACAACGGGCAGCCTGTCTGGTCCCGTAGAGCGCCTTCTTCAACAGAAGTGCATGCCCTGGCGGTACATTTAAGCCTTCTGGTGGTTCTACCCACACTTCTTGGTCAATGGGGGAATTCAGATAAGCAGCAACGAAATCGAAAGTGTGGACAGCCCACTGGTTCATAGCCGCTACGGTCAGCAAAATTCTAAGAGCCACAAAAGTAGCTGTAGGAGCAAAAGTTTCCAGGAAATCGGTACCCGCAATTTGGGTGAATCCTTTTGCTACAAATCTTGCTTTGAAGCAAACACCGGAACCATTCAGATCCGGTTTAGTAGCAAAGACCCAACGTCCACTAAGCGGTTTCTTGTCCGTTGGTTTGAGCTGTACTAGCCAAACTCGCATTTGCTCTAGATTCAACAATTCTACAGCAATTGCTTTTGACCACGCATCCTTGTCCGGCGAATTCATTGCTTGTTTGAAAGTTTTGGGAACTGAGATTGAGTAGAATTGACAGAGTTCAATGATTTTGTCCACAATCAATTCCTGGTTGTGAAACTCAAACTCTTTATCAAAGTTGCCAAGCTCCATAAGATTCATGACAAAATCCAGGGACATTTTTTCCGGAACGTGAGTAGGAGATTGTGCAGGCTTTTCTAAATTAATGTCAGGTTGCGGTGAGTCAAGATCGCTATTGACAAAACAAACCATAGCAGAAGCTACGAAACATTTTTCGTCTGGTAGGTAGAACAGCCAACCTTTGCTGCTCTCTAGGTGCCCCACAACTTGACCCCTAACGGCTCTGGCATCAAGCTTCTGCCGTTTTTCCACAGGAACATGAATATACGCTTGACTTCTGAATGCCCGAAAAGTATTGTATTGGGGTTTGATACCAAATAGCGCCTCATAAGGGGTTCGCCGACCGCTTGATTTGTTAGGGATACGATTCAGCACATAAGCCACCCATAAAAAGGCATAATTCCAAAAAGACTTCGGCAGATTGCTGTCAAAGAGGATAGTTCTACCCATGTCTTGTATGGTACGGTTAAAACGTTCCACCATCCCATTCTGATAATGGTGGTAAGGGAGGGCGTGTTCCGTATGAATTCCTTTTGAGGCCAGAAAATCTTGGAGAAGTTTGTTCGCAAACTCCCCGCCATTTTCGCTGCGCAGAACCTTTACAGATAGACCTGTATGTCTTTCAAGCCGAGTTATCAAGTCGATTATTGCCTTATTTGCGTCGGACTTTGCTTTCAAAACTTTCACACAGGAATAGCCTGTCGCGGCATCCCTCATGGTGAGCAGATAATTTTCACCATTGATTGATGGGATATGAAATGGTCCTATAAGGTCAGTCGCCCAGATATCCATACGTTCAATTTTTCTATTGGTACTGTTCAAAGGATTGATTCGAGTACTTTTGCTTATCATACAGACGGGACACTGTATTTTCCCAGGAGGCAGTTCTTTTGGTAAGCCCAGGCCCAAGTTCTCCTTTATCAGACGACGGATTACACGCAGACCAGTGTGGCCAAAAACTCTATGCCAGAAGAGAAGTCGTTTTTCATTTCTGCTTAAATTTTCAAAACGCCAAACGTTGTTGGTCCCAGCAAGGATAGGTTCCTTAAACAATGTCGGTTGACAATTTAATTTAGCTGCCAATGCACATACACGTGACGGTTTGGGAAGATGATGATAACTGTCTTGGTCGCAGGATGTAGCTGGAAGAGAGACAATTGGCAGAGGCCCGATTACACTTGAACGAGGACATGAAGAAACCGGGAGAGGGGATAATGGCTTTGATTGACTGAAAAGAGAAAAACATAAACGAGAAGTAGAGACAGAAGGCAGAGAAACGTTGTGCGGATCTTGTGTTGTAGCAGGTCTCAAGAGAGTTTCGGGAGATTGGGAAGAAGAAGAAATAGTAGAAGAGAACGGTGGGGGCCTATCGGTAGCTGTACGAGTTGCATCAGACGCTGGGATCAGTCGATAGGGTAGAGTCCACCTATTCTTTTGGCGATCAAACGGGCAGTTGAAAACAGGTACCCTTGCAGCCGTTGAGACTAGGAAAATATCATTCATGTTGTCGTAGGAGACACAAGCATTAGCTTTGCGTAAAGATGCCATTGATATAAGAGTCGATCTGGCATCCTTACAGAATAGAACTCCCGAAGAACGACTGTTTGTCCATCGTCTTGGCAGAAGTGTAAGTTTCCAACACCTGTGATGCAAGATCTACCCGACTTGGTAGCTACCGATAGGGGCAAGGGTTTAGACAGATGCTTGAAATTGTGGAGATGGGAAAATAGGCCAGTGAAATGATGGGATGCCCCAGTATCAAAAATAGTTGGGCAACTTACGATATCCTCGCCCAAAGCCATGTTCCTGAAGTCCAAGTCATCCAGATCGTCTGGCAAATTGCCAATCTCGATGAATTGAGCTTCTGCCCCCCCCCGTTGACGTAGTCTGAGAATTAGTTGGAACTGCAGAATTTTGATGTCGACTGTCGTTGGAACTCGGATATCTTGGTCGATAATAGTTGGCTAACCGTTTTGCATTGGTTTGGGATTTCGAAGGGGGGGCAGATCGAAAAGTCATCGGCTGGTCGCTGGCATTTGCTGGTTGTGTATACAACGACCCGACAAAGGTCGCTTGAGATCGGACACTGGGTGTTCTGGAAGCTGACACCGCCGGGCCTCGCGTCCACTTGTTGATTTGGTTAGACTTGACCCGTTGTGGGCAATCTCGAAGGTAGTGATTGGGGGCCCGGCACTGCCAGCACCGATGTGCTGTGACTGCGTAAAAGTCAAGCGCGTCAGGCCAGTTCTCCGACGGTATGTCAGCGAGAAAGGCTTGGACGTTGAATTCATCGTCGTCTGTTGAGGCCAACGATACTGACGGTGCCAAACCGGTATTGGGCTGGGATTCGTACAAGTCGGAGTATTGTTTCTTGCATATGTCAAACGCATTGACAATGGTATCAAACTTCGGCAACGATTTGGAGTTGTCGTTTTGGATGAGTTGTTCCACTCACTGCTCAAAGTCTTTCTTGAAGGACAACGACGACCGCATGACTGCCAATTGGAAAATGAATCCAAAAAATTCATTGGAATGGATCCTTACATTCAAATTGTTCCATTCCGTATAGAGGTTACGCATCCTTGAAGAAATTCCCACCGCATCATCGTCATCAACTGAGAACGATAAGAATTTCTTGAAGACATTCATTTGCGCCGCCCTGGATACTACGGAGAACTTCTTCTTGATATTGGATAAGATTTGTAGCGTAGTGGTGAACCTCTGTGCATCGGTCACCAGGGACGAGTGTATCCCAGCTAAAACCACCATCCTGGCGATCTTCTCAAACGTCGAGTTACTGATTGCTTGGAAGAAAAAGGTCGAGCCGGTCATGTGAACTGCTCCAATCTCTTCCAGATCAGCTAACCAGCGTGCGAGATTGTTTCCATCGGCGGCCAATCTGGTTACGTCCGTCCATCGACCATTGATGGAATTCGCGGTTTGGTTGACCAACTTAGCCTGTTCTAGCTGAAGCTTAGCCGCTAGGAAATCCCGCTCGCCACGTTGCAATTCTTGATGAGGAACACCCGGATTCGCCAGATGAGGGGCCGTACGAGCGTTAGCATGGGATTGTCCTGCTTGTCGACCCGAGGGACCAGAAGTGGAAGCTCGGACAGTTTCGTCGGCTAGTCGAGTGTTTTTGGTGCCGGATATCACGGAGTCGAAAAGATCACCCATTTGTACCCCACCATCGGGTATGAAATTGTTCGACTCGCTTCCAGTCAGAGAGGACTGAGACGGTTGTCAAGACATTGGGACCTCCGATTGACTGAGGAAATCGTTCAGGGAGAAGGGGGAACGGTCACGCCAATACACAAAAGAAAATGGGCTACTCACCGTGACGCCGTGAGATAGCTAAGAGACAAAGAGGATAAAGAAAAAATAGAGGGAGAAGAGCGATGGTTTCACAAAGCTGCCCTTTTCTGCACCGGATAGTGGGCCACACCACCGTAATAAGCAAGGTGGCTAACCTGCGTAGCTTATTCAGGTAGGCTGTTCGTCACCGCTCAGGGAAATAAGAAGGGAAAAAATGGGATTGACTTGACCCAAAGCTATCACACTAAACGCCACCGTAAGCAGACCAGTTCCTCTCAAGGACAGGCAATTACGCTCTACACTGAGCTACCGAACGAGGGATACAACCAAAGAGACGAATCAACGGTCGGTTACTGAAAAGGTGGGTTGGGAGTGAAGTGGTTGCAAGTGCTGGTCGTGGTTGTATTCAGAGTCGAGATTTCAGAGTCGAGATAGGCTCATAACCTATAGTAACACTGTTGTGGTAGAGTGTGTTGAATTGCTCCAGTCTCTCTCCATCCCCGGCTTGTCCCGGGATGGAGACGCTACGGTGTGCTGCGGCGAGTCAGAGATGCATGTGACATCTATGTCACAACATCTTTGAGTCAAATTTGAAATCAATTCGAAGTGGGATCGAAGTCACACCTTGAACTCATTTCGAAATTCGTTACGACCCAGGTTGCGACGTCCCCCCCTGCTGGCGGGGAATTCGAAGTCTTTTCGAATTGGTGTCGAAAAAGATTCGATTTTTTGCGTCCGTGGTGTAGTAATGACTCAGAACCTTGAATGATATCTTCAGACATACACCAACACTCTATATAGTTCTATCATCACACCATCCCAGTGGTTTTTGTTTTGTTTTTGTTTTCTCATAGTGCATGCATATAACCATCATTCAAGTGTCACCATTTCGAATTATACAATGTTCCTTCATGGGAATCCAATAACACTTATTTATATAATTTCTTCTTCCTGTCATTGACAACATTAAAGATCCAGTAGTGAGAC
Source organism: Puccinia hordei (assembly GCA_007896445.1). Classification (NCBI taxonomy): domain Eukaryota; kingdom Fungi; phylum Basidiomycota; class Pucciniomycetes; order Pucciniales; family Pucciniaceae; genus Puccinia; species Puccinia hordei. The sequence goes on along the minus strand of RDRW01000268.1, from coordinate 215,339 downwards.
CGATGATCTTCTAGTGTTTTTTTTTTTTTTCTATTATGATCACATACCACTTTTTTTTAGATAAAGAACATTATTATTATTATTATTATTGGTCTAGAATATTCCTAGTGAATAAGATAAGATAAGATAAAATGCCCGGTTATATACATATCTCGAGTTCTAGTGATGATTATAATCTTCTGAAATCATGTTTGGATTCTCATGAGAATATTAAATCTTACTATTTAGTTTTAATAAAATGAAAGTCTTGATGATCAAAGATTAAACCGAAAGTAGGACAGATTGACGAACGATATGATTGGTCGTGTGGGCTTTTAAGATCAATGCTACGACGTAGGTATAACAAGATGATGAGTGATCGATTTATAGTATTGTAGAAGGCCTTCTGGAGAGGTAGTCCATATCAACATATCCTCTCGATTCTATTATTAGTTAAAGCTTTGGATGATCAAGTCTCGATGGTTTTAGCGAGCCTGGGTTCAGATTGAGTGGTCAGGCTCAAGCAGCGCTGCCCAAGTTGGACATGGCTTGGTTGATCCACATTGGCAGGTACTGGTGATGTGAGGACCTTCTCCCGCCAGATGGCTGTAAGTCTGATAGGTAATTTTTTTCGTTGAGCCTTTGAATATTCACACAGAGTTGAGTTAATTTCTGATAACAACGACTGGTTTCGATTGTCTGCCGAAGTGTCTGTCTCCCGAGTTTTAAGTTTTCTGATGGCTTATGATCAGAATATAACTGTAGTCGACTCAAAGGTCCTCCTCTTCGGCTTGCAACCTATTCTACATATTTAAGTGTCAGCTGTGATCGTCAGTTACGCTGTCCTCCTGCTGACTCTGATAATCAGTTGCCAAGGGATGAACACCATAGGGAATTAATGAGCGTGAGGTTATGTAGCTGTGTTGTCCACTCTGATTGTTGGCCGCGTTCTATGTATGTTATAAATACATAGTATTCACTTGTATTATTATTTTATTTTATTTTGCCGAATTTTCTTCCTTTGGATTACATAACTTGAAGCACTAAAAATTATTTCAGTGACGTATTGATGATCGTTTTTTTCCACCAAAGAAGTGGAGAAAAAAAAAAAAAAAAAAAAAAAAAAAAACACCACCCCCACCACCACCACCACCAAGGATTTGTAAATACATAATTAAGTTGAGCCATCAATATACAGAATTTAAACATTTAATCGGCGATTTTAGTTTGACATGATGGAAATATCGCAAAAGACGAAGATGGGGGTGTTTATAGCTCAAATCAAGATGACTCCCTGATAAGTTTGGTAAGCCAACTTGTATTCGTTAGGATGGCTTTGGATGGTTTTATTGAGTCATCTGTGTATTCTAGCTAGTCCACCGAAGCGACTCTCAGAGTCGGAGGTTCGCATACAGACGGCCTTGGGGACGAGGAGCTTCCGGTTTATTACAGTCTCAGACTAATATGTAATTTAGATAGATCTTTTGTTATTTCTATCAAGGGTTTTCTGTACCGAGTCCGATTTCTCTCACATACCAGATCACAGCCAGTTATCAACAGATTCATGAATGAAGGGATATATGATTTGATTTTCTATATAAATCTAGAAACAGATTGGTTTCCTGCTATATCGTAGTGGGTGGTGATGGAGGCAAACAGAAATAGGTGAGAACAACGAGTTTATTTATTTTTTTGGGAGGGGGAGGGTACTACTTTTCCAGTGTTTCGAGAGAGAGAGAGGAAATCTAAGATTAGGTAATACAAATGATACAAAAGATTAAGTGATATCATAAAAAAGGGTGACAGGGACGGAATGAAATATTGGGTCGAGGTGACAGATTGGTCCGAGGGAGGATGGATAATTTAATAGCCGGTAAAATGAATTACTGATACCGTCACAGAATCTAAACAAGTAAAATCTGGAGATAATAAGGTTCAGGATATCCGGTCGGTATTGACAGCTGGGCCTCCCGTGCTCGCGGGGCGCGAGTGATGCTCCCCGTCGTAGGAATGAGGCTTTGTGATGATTAAGTTTGAGGGAGATTGGATGGCTAAAGTTATAGCGGCAGTGGTAATGAGTGGGGTGATTTGGAGGGGCGAATGTTGTTACATAATAGATATTTATTTATTTAGATACATAAATAGGTTATAAGGATTAAATTAAGAGCGGATTGTCCGACTGGATTGATTTCTGTAGAGCTTGAAACCGTCAAGCTGGCGGACAGCTGACCGGACTTTGGTTCGGCATGGTTCGGCTCGAGAGTAAAATATAATGGGAATATGCCAATGACGGGACTGAACATGATTGTTGGTGGAAATAGAGCGCGAATTGGGGGATACTGTATGTATAATGTTATAAGTTAGTAAACATTTACGTCAAAACCTTGACCACCAAAGACATCAACTCTTTTTCTATTTATTTTAAGTCTCAGCTACCGTGACTGCTGGGTTAAGTGATAATATAAATAAATAAATATGTAACTTAAGCTGTTATTGTCTTAACGACAACAGTCGGGTGGATGAACTTTTAGGAGAAAGAGCTCACCATTCAATTCATCCTTGACCAATCAGAATTCAGTTGATTTGATTAAATTCTCCACAAATCTGAGACTCATTACGATCAACGTAATAACTCATGGCACTGTATATAAATACATATCTGAACCATCTTATCACAACGTGGGCTGGGCAGGTTTTTTTTTTTTTTTTTTTTATAAATAAATAGATTGTATTAATGTTGCCTATTAAAAGATGTATTTATTTATTTACTGTGTAGATTGTGAATATATTGATAAATTATGTAAATCCTGATCAACTCAAGTTGATGAATCTAAGCTCTGGTTGTTGTAAAGCTCCTTATCGGCTAAGTCGAGATAGAGTATGTATACAGGAGCCTCATGAGTGAGTTTTTTCCACCGTTCTTATAAACCATTACGTGATATCCTAGTTTTGTTGTTGTTTTTTTTTGAAAAAATATTTTATAATAACCTCTTTACTCCTGCAACGTGTGGTTGTTGATGGAGGTGTGGGATGAATGTTTATCAAACCTTTGAGCAAAACGTTCAAGAGTGGTTAAGTTTATGGTTTCATTCAGGGTTCCTTAGACAAATCTCTCGAATTAAGCAACTGCTCGAGGGTAATGTGTTGTGGTAAGACTGGGATATTAAGCAGAGGTTGTCAATTTGCCCTGTTTTCACAATAGATTTAATCCTGCCAAGAAAAGACCTGTTTTAATTCACATGAACTTAAGTGTGAATATTCGCAAGTGAAAAACTGAATCTTAAATCCATGTTGTGGCGCTGGTCGTGTTTATGTAGATATTAGACAGACTGCGCTGGTTAATAGCCATTGGTACATAATTATGTATTTATTTATGTTATGGCTGCTGTGAGTTTTATTTATGTAGCTAAATCATTAGTGTAAGTGTATCGTACCTTAGCTGAGAGATCTCAACAGGGGGTGTTCCATCAATTGGTCTTTCCCCGTCGCGGAATCATTCCGCATTATCATAAATAATCGTCTTGTGAATTACAAAATATCTATTTATTTATTTATTTATTTAGGTGGATACTGAATTATTTATTTAGATTAACGCTTGTTATTCTTGGTGGATGTTATAAATTTATTATTGGATGATGTCATCCAGATGCACCTTTTTTTTTCTTTTCTTTTTTTCGTTGCACTTGATCGAACCGTAGGGTAAATCATCCAATCTTTCTCTTCTGCCGAATCTCAAGCCCATCATCATCCATCGGGAGATCTCCGACGCCAAGCTTCGGAAGCTCCCACATCATTCCAGTCGTCGTCGTCTTGGATTTTATTAAACTTGGGATTAAAAAATAAAATAAAAACATAACTTAACTTAACTTATCCTAACTTATCACGGTCAATAATTAAGACTGATGATTATTTGGTGCGATGGTTTGGGTTTTGACTAAATTCTTCAACTCACCATCTGCTCAAGTTGGTTGGTTGGTTTAAGAGTTGTTTGACTGGTTTAAATCGACTCCAGAGAATCAATGTACTACTCTACACCCTTTTCCCCGCTTTATAGATTAAACAGTTGTACCGAAAGTTGTTTAACCTAGGAAATCTTTAACCACTCATCCTCACTTCCTCTTCGACATCCTTTTTTCGGCACATCTCTTCAGATTGCGTCAGATGACCATAGTACCGTTATATAAAATATTATATAGCCTCACTGAGATGCCGCTTCGGAACTGCCGCAAGTATTTGACTTTAGTTATTTATTTACATCACCAGCCGGCCAAAATCAACCAATCGGCGGCATGCCCATCATTCTCCTCCAGTCCAGCTTGGCAGTGCAGACTAGCCGCCGCCGATTAAAATCTCTAATATAAATACCTGGCCTCCTCCTTCTTCTTCATCCCTCCCTCTCATCCAGTCCAACTCACACTCTTAAGCCCAGCTAAACTTAACTTAACAGCCCAACCAACACTAAAAACTTCCTTCACCCCAACCACCCACCCACTCACTCACTCACTCCCATGTCGGGTAACTATGCTTCCAATCGATTCCCCCAGTACCCATCAGATCCTCGTCGAACCTCTACCAATTCATCCGCCAACCCTTCCTCACTAAACAACTTAAACCCCAACCAAGCCTTCGCCCACTATCCAGACCCAAATCTAAACTCTTATCTACACTATAATAATAACCATGCCTCCACTACCTATAACCCAGCCCTACCAAGCCAAACTATCAATACTGGATCCCTTAACCCCTCCAACTCTCGTGATCTATACGCCCGACCACAGTACGGCCATCATAATGACTTGAACCCCACTAACCTCTCCTATCATCATCCTTCCCCTCAATCAACTGGAATCTCTCTAGACACTCTATACGGTCATCTACCATCCAACAATACCCTCTCCCACCAAAGTTTGACTGGTAACCCTAGTAACTCTCTAGGCCATGATAACTATCTATCCAGTTCTCTGGGCATGAATAACTGTCCAAACCCATCTCATAATTCCGACCCACGTCCAAGCCATGGTGTGGTACGTAATCATATGTAAGTCAAACTATATATATATATATATACATTCATCTAATCCTTGATCTCCCAATCTTCATTATTCACTCCCACACCTATTACTTATGCTTCTGAAACACTATTAATCATAACACAGATGTCCAACTTGCGGTAAGGGTTTTGGAAGGTGAGTCAGGCAGTCATATCTTGATTCAAACCAAAATTCATCAACGTCCATGTAATGTTGTAGGCCCTCTTCGCTGGCTCAGCATGAATTTATACATACTGGTGAACGACCGTGAGTGCTACGTGACGGGATTTGATTCTCTCAAGTCAAAGCCGTATTACTCTCTCTACTCTTTCTGTTACTGACTGGGCTGCGTGCTCGAATATGTCCACTCTTAATATTCGATCGGTATCGAATGACAGATACGTTTGCCCTGTCTGCGGAAGGTGAGCAGATTGGTTGTCTATTTTTCAGCTTTTTCATTCAAAACTCTAACGATAGAATACTCACCAATTCTCTTACTGTAAAACCTCTAATCATTAAAATTTTAGAGCTTTCAACACGACCAGTAATCTTAAGCGCCATCAAAGTCTCCATGAGACCGCTCAATAAATAAAAACAAACAAACTTACTCACATCCACAAAATAATTCAAAAGAGAAGAAGGTGACAAACGATCATTTATAATTCGAATACATACCAAGCGTATCCAACTGGAATCAGATTTCAGACCTTAAACTACATCACACCCCCAATAGAGGTTATCAGTCACGCTGCAATGATTGCGAGTGATTTCGTTCTTATTTTATATATAAATATGTATATATATAAACATCTACATGTATATTGTAAGTTTTATAACTCAACCAACGTTGCAGGATCTACTTTACTACTTACATGGTGAATTTCTCACTCCTCCTCCTTGCAAAATAAGAAAAAGAAAGAAAGAAAAAACCTATTGTCATATATTCAAAAGTATTTACACCATATGTCTATCAAACCAGTTAAAAATGAAAAAAATTGTAGTTATATAACACTGGAATGAATTTCTCCAATATATCTACTTAGGCATAATTAAGCAATACTATACATATCCACCTATCTTTGGCCATTCCAACTAGTACCTCCAATTAGCAATATATATCTACTATCAATTCTCCCTTTCATAATCCATTGGAAGCTCAAACATCATAATCAAATATTCTACATAGCCAGTTCAAAACCTCTTATATTCATCTTGTTCTTCTATTGAATATCTTGAGTCTTTTGTGCCATCATTATCAGAGAACAATATTGGCTTTTTCAGATGGAGGCTTGATGAGATTCATTAATAGTGTCAAAGAGTAATCCATAACATATCTCTCTCCTTTCTATTCAAAAGAAAAAGTACAAGAAGGTAAGACTGAATCAGATAACAGGGTAATGATGGCCATCATACTAGGCTGTATATTGGATAATCAACTATATATATCCTTTTTTCTATGAAACATAACATGCAAAAAAAAATGGTTGCACTGCAATCCAACACATTTACTATGCTTGATTATCATCCACGCGGTATCAATTAGGACACAAGAGGGTATTGATGATGGATTCAGAAAGCTGGAATACTCAACAGTGGAACTTCCTTGGTTATTACTTCCTTAACAATTTTCTTTTGTATTATTGTCATCATTGAGTTAAGTGTGATCAAGTTCTGTAATGTATCAATTTTTTCACACAGAAAAGTGACTTGGTCTTCAGAATTCCAATGACATGTTCAATCTATACTCTTGACTGAGCTAGATGGTAATTGAATTCAAAATTCTATGGATCAATCAACTGAGAACCCTTGTAGGAAGGTACTATATGTTGATCACTTGTATAAACAGAGCTGGCTAGGAGGAATTGGTTCTTATCAAAGAATTTTTCTGGATTTTGTGAAAGCTGCATATTTCTGACAACAGATAAAAATTGTGGGATGATCCTGGGTAGCCTGCAAGGTAGGATATGAAACTTTTGTTTATATCACAAACCAGAGTGACCAAAATTGAGTATCTGTTCAGAAAACAAATGAAGACATCAGCTAAGTATCTGTAGAATGGTGGAACAAATGCAGTCAATCCAAAATTTTCTTTTGAGAAACCAGTAGTGGTTATCATCCAAACTAAAGAATTTCATCCTTGATACACATTATCAATCATTAATTTCAAGGCCTTCCTCAATCATACTTCCTACAGATTTTCCAAATTTCATTCTCATCTTACCTCAATCTTCTACATCTGATTGAATCCAATCCAATCTTCTACAAATCCTCTTAGAACCCTCAACAACAAGACCCATCCATCCAACTTGCTGTTACCACATACCATCTGGGATCAAATTGAACTGGGGACGCTGTGTTCAGACTTAAGAAATCCTATAGATTTTATTTTTTATTTTTCATTGAATGGTTTTTAATCTTGCATATTGATCTGAAATCAATAGAAATATTTCTTGTTTGTTGATTGACTAGAATCTACAATTGCTGAAGAAAGAATTTTCAAAAAAAAAAAAAGTCAACAAATCCAGATTGGGAATTATTGATACTACTCTGTCATCTCCTGGTTGACATGGCAGATTTCACAAGGAATATCTTTGAACTCATGTCTAAACAAGTAGGATATTATCTTCCTAAAATTAGAGGTAACTTAGTAAAAACATGAAAATGATCATGAACACTTTTTATTGTTGTTGGTTTTAATAATATGTGTGATGTCCACTCCGTTTAGGTTTACCAACTAGGAGGTATTGAGTTTGGTCTTTCTCTACATATTTCATAATCAAGGAGTATGAATATGATCAAATAGTAAGAACTCCCCGTATAGTATAAAGTCAGTGGAAAATTGCTGGAAATCCACTAGTTGAATCGGTTGAATATATGAAGAATGTGTCGAAGAAAGAGGAAGAGAGCCAGTGTTATTAAACCCCTACTATTAGTTTCTAGATGACCGCAATGTTGACCAACTATTGACTGGGGATCTTCCTCGCCAGCTAGTTACTCTCTTTGACTGGCTCCTACTTGATGATGTAGCCTCGTCAAGGAAGGTTTAGTCCTGGTATCTCTTGAGTACTCCCTTTATGCTCGCTTGGGATGATTTACCCATGGAAATCTAAAATGCCCTTGGTATGTATATGATCGATGACATCAAGGTACATATTGTATAGACACTCTGGACTCTCATGAATAGACATAGTTATACTAACTCTCCTATTTTAGGAATAAGAAATTGGTTAACATCAGAGCGGTGGCAGTGTTATGTTGTTATTAGTTATCTATCATGAAGAAGTAATTAATTATTTATTCCCTTCAAATCATCTTCAAATCTCTCAAACACAGCCATCTCTTTAAAGCACCTAGTCATATTGAAATCATAATATCTTTACGAAAACCCTATTAAACCAGCCATTTAAATTTAAATAAATAATATTTTGGTCTTGATTGGTCATAAAAACTTATACGTCATCATATTAACCACAACAGCTGGAGAATTAATAAGAAACCATACTTTACTACTTGTACTTCATGCTTTTAGCCTCGGAGACACAGCTTACAACCCACACACACATAGTCTCTATCCCAACCGATTTGTCCACTCTTAGCAGCTTCCAACCCTTTCAATTAAATTAAATTATTATTATTATTATTTCATCCTTTTTCCCTTTAATTTTGAACAGCTTTCATTATCCTGGTGAGTTCTTACTTTCCTATAGCTTCAATCTGAAGTTCTTGATAAGCTTATCCATCCATGTTATCACTCGACAGACCGGCCTTAGGACATCCAGCTTCTAATTCGTCATGCTATCATCCGAGTCTTACAATAATAATCTACTAAGATTCATCCTAACTATCTCCATCTGCCTATCACAACTCACCACCCTAACCTTGGCTGGCTCTGAGATAATCGGTCAGTTAAACCAAGTCATAAATCTATCTATTTATTTAAATATACTTACCACCTAACTAATATCTGAATATCTGAAATCTGAAATCTAATCTATCCAGAAACCAGCTCGGTCTCCTACTGCTCAGATCCTCGGGCCATCCTGGTCGACACATTCGATGTTCGTTACTCTAAACTTAACTCAACCCTAGACTTTGATCTATCCGCAGCCTCGGTGACCAGGGGATTAAACCTAGAGGCCCAGTTGAACCTGAACGCCTATGGGATTCATGCCCTCAACCTATCTCTCGACCTATGCTCCGTACTCTCCGGTGTACTCTGTCCACTACCTACCTACAACTTCACCGGCTCTGGCCAGTACTCTATCCCATCCAGTCGGATCCCCTCCATCCCCGCCCTTGCTTGGTCAGTCCCCGATATCGAGGCCGTCTTTACCATCGAACTCGTCGATAGCTCAACCAGAATCCCCGCAGCTTGTCTACAAGTCACTCTGACCAATGGTCTCACAGTCGGTCACAAGGCCGTCGCTTGGGTCTCTGCCGCCTTCCTCATCCTCTCCGCTCTCATCGCCCTTGCCGCCGCTATCATCGCCCCCTCTTCCGCTCTCCTCACCGCCCCTGCCTCTCTCTTCTATCTACTAGGAAATCAATTACAGCAGATGGCCATGACCGGCATGTTAAGTCTCAACTACCCCGTCGGTCAGTCCTCATCTCACTTGCCTTACTTGACCAACCATCGTTCTAACCACAGAGAAATCACTTGAACTTTTGATCATCAATCACAGTCTTACGCACCTGGACCACTAATTTTGCTTATTCCGTTGGATTGATCTCGAGCTCCAGCATCAGTCGAGCGATCGATGACCTACGAGATCGTACAGGCGGGAATGGCTTTGAGACAACCCAAGACACCGTCGCCTTCATCTCTCGGCTCTACTCCCCCTACAACCAACAGCCGGGTACCGTGGACACTCACACCGACACTTCCAGCTCGGCACGGGCCTTGTTTGTCAAAGATACAATGCACCAGCTCATCAAGGGCGCCTACCAGCATGTACCAGCCCAACATCACAACCTTACCCATCATCTGTTGGCCGCTCGTCAGGCACTCGACTCCTCCGGCTTCGTATCTACCATCCCCCGTCCAAGACATACCGTCCCCGTCGTGACTCGGAACACCACCCTGCTCGACCCCGGTCTGGCCGCATACGTCAATAAAGTTGGCTTCCCGGTCGAGAACGCGTTCATGTTCTTGTTCATGTGGTTACTGATTCTCACGGCCTTCTTCCTAGCCTGTTTCATCATTACCTCCTTTGTGCTTCTCCTCATCCCCTCCCGAGAACGCTCACCACTACAGAAACTAGTCCGACTGCGTCCGGTCGGGCTAGCCATTGGCCTTCGTGTCCTGCTACTTGCATACCCCCCAATATCCCTGTTCACCTTTTGGCAATGGAGACTCGGCTCCTCTGATGCTCGTGCTCCGATTTTCTTCAGCGTTGTCATCTGGCTCGGAAGCTCGATCGCCCTTGGCTTCATCGGCTTGCGTCTCTTCCGCCATTACTCTCGTGGTCACCACTGGAATTGGTCCACCGCCCTCGTCGGTATGTTCAAGCCTGGCAAATGGTGGATCATGGGTCCTTTGACACTCATCTCCTTATTAAGAGCCGCCTTCATCGGATTTGGACAGGTATGTCATCTCCCTACCCTTAGCTTGGATCGCAAAATATACTGAGACTTCATTTTCTTTCAAGGGTTCTGGACAAACACAGGTGATCAGTGAGATAATCCTCCTCACGATCAGGTTTGGTCTGATGGTCGTGTACCGGCCCTTTGGGGCCAAGTTAACCAACGCGGCCGCGATCATTCAGGCAACAATGGCTGTGATCCAATCCGTGATCCTGCAATTACTTGTACCTTCTCTCCAAACGAAACCAATTCCCCGAACGGTGCTCGGATTCGCCATTATCGCCATACACTCAATAGGCTTCTTGGCAGTTGTTATTTTTGGGGGTTGGCCACTAATTGGCGAGCTACGGACAGTACTGTACGTTCACCCACCACATGTAAACATCACTAAAAAAAAAAAATTCTGACCTCAGCTTTGCGCGCTTTAGCAGCAGGGATAGTGGTGACCGACTGGCTGTCGTCGAGCCTGATGACCGAGAGAAGTTTAAGCAACCACCAAGAGGGCACGATGACTGAGCGGGATCACTCGGCAATGAACCGCATGACCCTGACTGGCTCTCAGGACGATCAGTTCACCCGCCTGTCACAGTCAAGTCCTGCCGAAGACCCGACACTGACACTTCACGATGTCGACCAGCCGCTGTATCTCGCGCCTACCAAGGACCACCACAAACATCCTGATATTTAAAGCCCAAACCTTTTCTTTTCTTCCATGAGGACAAACACCAATTACAAACATAAGTTATTCGAAGATAGCAAAATCAGGGCTGGTTCTATTGATAGAGGAAAGCAGAACAACCAAAGAAGAAACAATACAAAACCAATGGATAAAGAACAAAGATTTATGGGCGCATCTAGAAGGGAAAATCATAACAAAAAATGCTTAGATTCGTTATCTTCAAAACTTCTACATCATGATCCACATCATTTTTCTACACTTGCATACACCTATCCATCCACATCAGCAGACACAAGCGACCATGATAACAATGACTTTTCCTTAGCTATTCCATTTCATCCTTCCTGATTTTTCTCATCCATCCTGTCCGCCTTCCGTCCCCCCCCCCTCTCGATCTATCTTCGACAAAACAACAAGAAAACACGTACACAAGAGATTTTTTTGGTCGAAGTATGTATACTTGCTCCGTTCCTTTATGTTTACCTCGTTCCTTTTTTGTTGTACTACTACCTCCGTGCATGCTCATTATTACCATCAGACAACTCCATCAACTTATCTCTTGTATCACTTTTTTTTTCTCCCTCTTTTCTCACCGCAGAATGTAGATCGATTCTAATTATCTTACATTGGGGTCTTTTGATTGTTGTATCATTGATCATTAATTTATTTTTCATTTTATCATCTACCCTTTTTTCATGTATCCTTATCCTTATTTTTATTTTATCTTTAGAAAAAATGAGACCTGCTCATCGAGAGAAAATTGGAAAAAAAAAGTTATAGACTTGATTAGGACAAAAAGGTGTGGAAAGTAAGCTACATACATTACTGAGTTCTTGAACAGATGCAGTCAACCCTCCTGTCTGGAGGGTTTAAGGGGAAGGACTTGCTTCTGGTTGGAGGAGCTATGCATTAACCAGAAGGAATTGCTTCAGGCTGAAGGATATGGAACCCAACTAACCCCGGTGTGCCCCCCAAGAACCCCATATTCATTTATTCATTTGCACATCCCCCAGGACCCGCATTACCCAGGGGACCCCCATGTATTACATTTTGCAAACCCCCCAAGGCCCCCATTATTATATTATCCAAACCCCCCCATGGAGCCCAGCTGACCCCAGTGTGCCCCCCAGAATCCCATATTCATTTGCAAAGCCCCCCAGGAACCCCATTACCCAGGGGACCCATATTTATTAATCCCCCAAGGACCCCATTATTGTATCATCCAATCACCCCCCCATGAAACCCAACTATGATTATTATATTATATCCAAACCCCCCCATAGAACCCAGCTAACCCCAGTGTGCCCCCCAAGATCCCCATATTCATTTGCAAACCCCCCGGGAACCCCATTACCCAGGGGACCCATATTTATTGAGTTTGAACCCCCCAGGGACCCCATTATTGTATCATCCAATAACCCCCCATGGACCCCAACTAACCCCAGTGTGCCCCCCAAGAACCCCATATTCATTTGCAAACCCCCTGGGAACCCCATTACCCAGGGGACCCATATTTATTGAGTTTTGCAAACCCCCCAGGGACCCCATTATTGTATCATCCAATAACCCCCCCATGGACCCCAACTAACCCCAGTGTGCCCCCCAAGAACCCCATATTCATTTGCAAAGCCCCAGGAACCGCATTATCCAGGGGACCCATATTTATTAATTTTTGCAAACCCCCCAAGGACCCCATTATTGTATCATTCAATAACTCCCCCATGGACCCCAACTAACCCCAGTGTGCCCCCCCACAACCCCCATATTCATTTGCATACCCCCCATTCACCGCATTGCTATAACCCCCCCCCATGGACCCCAGTGTTCCCCCCAACCCAGCAACGCAAGCATGTGAGATGAATGATTATCAAGCAAAAATTAAGAACAAGGAAGGGAAACAAACAAACAGGATTGTCAATCATGTGCCACAATGAACAGGTTTTATAGAGGAACCCCCCCCATAACCCGTAAGAGTTAGGGTTAGGGTTAGGGATTTAGGGATTAGGGTTAGGGTTAGGGGTTAGGGGTTAGGGGTTAGGGTTAGGGTTAGGGTTCACCAGAAGGACTTCCTCCTGGTTAAAGGGGTTAGCTACAAAACATGAAAGGCTAATAACAATATGTGATAAAGTATTGAAGGGATAATTCCTGCTGGTGTGGTAAGCCAATCTTGATCAACCAAGAGGTCAAGCTGCTACAAAGCATAGTTTAATTAGTGCTACAAAGCATAGTTTAATTAGAAGAAACCACAAACTGTTCAGCTCTTGGATCCTTGCTGAACATGAACACTTCCAACAGACACATGTTCAAGATGTTAGCTAGCAATCCAAAAGGATAGGGCAACTTGGCAACTTGACACACAGATGCAAAAATATCATAGCACACCAGGAAAAATAAATTCTCAATAGACTACAGGTGACATCAGCCTAGCTTTGATGAGCTACTCATCAGTAGTAAAAGTTTCCCTCATGTATGCAGCGCCTTTTAGAACACAACAAAGGGGTCATTTAAGCCCAGTTGGAGTTTAAACATAGCTAGAACAAAGCTAAAGCCATTGTTTCTTGATTTCACCAGACATCAGGTGAAAATTTATTTTTTGTGGTGGTGTGGTTACATCTTGCCTCATTCACCAGAGGGTTTCCTACATGATTCAGTGCATGAACTTGCCAGGATCATGTTGGTGATTCCCTGAGTCAAATTTGTACATAAACCCAGGACATGGCCATGAAAAGGGAATCATTTGGCCTCCATGGACAAGCCAAGCACAAGATAAGACTAGGACCTCATGAAAGATCATGGGCAGACCTTGTTTCCATCCTATGGATTCAATGCAGGCTTTTGGTTTCCCATGGTGTCCCCAATATTGTGGCATCCATGTGGAGCTTCATAGCCCCTGTACCTCAAAAAAGGGAGAGGGTCAGTTGAAAGGCCAGCACAAGGGATCACATTCCTCTAATCATATAGTCATCTATTTCCTCCTATTTGTTTGTGCCACATGTGAAATAGTGTAACAATTTATGCAACTCCTTAAAAAGCTTATGAAGATAGTTTTCTCCCTTTCTTCTTGGGACTAAATTGTCTCAAGATCTTCCAAGATCATCTTACCTGGTTGAGCTAAAACCGCACAAGTTTTGAACTGGGTCTATTGATAATTAAGTTTTCAAGAAGAAAATTGACCATATGCATTTGGCTTGTGTGGTATGGGAATGTGTAGATGTATGTGTGTGTGTGTCTAATTGGCAAAATATTACTGATAAAGAAAAGAATAGAGCAGAGGATGGTGTGCACAACTGACATGTATGAAATGTAAATGGGATAAAGTCTTGTGTGATGATGAGGAAGATGAGCAGCATAGATAGTGGAGATTATATAATAGATAGCTATTTTAGTTTTGGAAAAATATTTAACAAATTGTGATCCTATTTTATTTTGGAATCCCATAAATTCTTTGGGTTTTATCCTGAGATTTTTCTTTCAGATCATGAAATTTGGAACTGGAGCAGGTTTTTTGAACCTCCCAGAGCTCAGTCATTGCATTCTTTCCCTCTTCTTCAATGAGAAAGGGGCAAAAACCAAGAAAGGGACAATTGCCTGCTGTGAGAAAGAAGATAAAGGTGTTATATATCTGGGGAATGAACTAATTTCACAAATGGTAATTCAGTCCATAATCAAATCCAACTTTGTCTCATTTTTTCCAATGTTTTCCAAAAAGTCAATAAACCTTTGGAAGGGTCACTGTTTGGATCTTCAAATTTATGTTAAAGTATCCATTGAAATAAGGCTTAAAAACTTGGAGATAAAAGATTCTAGAAATACACTATATATATTCCAACTTGAGTTACCTCTGGTTCAGTAGGAATATCAAATTGGGTTCTAGAATACTCTCTCCAATTCTTCAAACCTTGTTTCAATGGACACTGGAATGTACCAGTGAAGAGCCTAATTAACAGTAGCCCTTACACTTCTTTTTTATTTCTTTCTCAAACTAAAGTATATCTTTCAACTTGAGCATAAAGTGTGATTAGCTGACCTTATCTCTGTTGATAAGAGCATCAAAAGAGGCACAGAGAGAGAGAGAAGATAAAATAAGGAAATTGTTAGCTTGCTACTATTTCAGAAACAACCTTTCATAAGCAGAAATTGTTGGAGTTATCAGCAACTGCACCACAGAAGATTTCTCAACTGAAGCACGTCCTCAGCGTAAGAGGAGTAGAATGTAGTGTTCATGAGAGTGTGAACACTCCAATTGAAGATTTAAGTTCTGAGATTATTCATCCCATTGGAAATGAATCACATAAAGAAGAACCAACTTGAACCAACAACATCAACAAATCAATGAAACAACACACTACGACAACTCCCACCAGGAAAAAACAATGATCACTTGATGACAAGTGACATTCTGCAACTTTGGTTGCAGCTCCAAAGCTGCTCCAATCCTACTCTTCCTGTATATTTGATTCTCACTGGTGGTTTAATTCAACAGCTCCTATTCTACTGGCTAAGATCACACTTCACTGATTCAGCTCAGTTTAAACTGATTATGCTCAGTTCCCACTGATTCTACTTAGGTTCCACTGATTCTGCTCAGTTTCTGCTGATTCTTATCAGTTTCAAATGATTTTTCTCAGTTTCCACTGATTCTGCTCAGTTTTTACTGATTCTCTGCATTTTCCACATCCTGCTCAGTTTTAACTGATTCTGCTCATTTTTACTGATTCTGCTCATTTTTACTGATTCTGCTCATTTTTTACTGATTCCACTCATTTTCACTGATTCTGCTCAGTTTCACGAATTCTGCTCATTTTTCACTGATTCTGCTCAGTTTCACTGATTCTGCTCAGTTTCACTGATTCTGCTCAGTTTCCCTGATTTTGCTCAGTTTCACTGATTCTGCTCAGTTTTCACTGATTCTGCTCAGTTTTCACTGGTTTCATTTTTGTCTGTTGCTCATCAGTTTTCCCTGGCTGATCTGAGGAGTAACTAAAGAAAAAATAAGTGCAAACTCTGGCACAGATGAGTGTTCAGTCTGGCACAGCTTATAAGTGTTCACTCCAGCATAGCTCAACATTCCCCCTGGGAAAGCTCAGTTTTCACTCTGGTAGCTCAGGATTAAGCATAGTTTAGCTTAGTGTTCAGTTTGGTGCAGTTCAGTGTTAAATCTGGTGCAGCTCAGACATGAATGTTGGGCAGAAGGAAGGCACATCAATGAGGGTGGGAATGAAGTTTCCACTGAGCTATGTACCTATTTTAATCAAAGCTGAGCAGTGCTGAGCAGCTACCCAAAACTTATATGCACAGAAGGCAGAAAGAGATTTTATGAGCAGGCACAGCCTCTGTTTGTGCAAGGTAGAAAAATGAATACCCAATTTTGTTTTAAAGTAATTCAAGGAGTAGGAGTGGATAGATGGAGGATAGATGAGTGAAGTTGTCCAAATTTCACTTGCCATCAAGTGATCATTAATTTTTCCTGGTGTCCCCTCCAATAAACTCCCAATTCAAGGCCATCAATTCTTGGATCTCCAAATATTATTGAAGAATCACAGTAGTGTAATTATTAAGGTATCAATCTTACTTTAATCAAGAACTCTACTTTGTTATTCATAATATTGACTCCCTTTTTGCAACTATTAAGTTGTTCATTCCTTGTTAAATAGTGCAATTCAATCTTTCATCAGTTCAGTGTAAATAAGGAGGACATGACACCTAAAATTCTCACAGAAATATTATAATGAATAAAAAAAAAGTGACATAAAAACTTAGAATATTATTGGATATTCTGAATCTATGTGAAAGTTCACCAAGGGTACCTCATTCACAAGTACCCCTATTTCTAACTCATTGACTATGTAAATCAAGATTAAAAGTTTACCCGGTACTTCTTGAGATAAAAATTACTTGTATACTTACACTTACTCACACATATGCTGAAAACCCATTTTCAGTCACAAAAATGAGGTTTTTTGTAAACCTGAGGAGTTAGTTTAAATGAGGGGTGAGCATCTCCAAGCCCACATGCTGAAGGCTGTGCAGCATGGCATCCCATGTGCCTACTTGCATGTCCAATTTTCAATGTAAAAAGCCCCTGTGCATGTAGAAAAAGCCCAGGGAAGCAACCCCCTGTAGCATGCAGGCACCAAAGCCCACAAAGAGGCCAATGTGTAATAAAAGCCCCAGAACCATCATTACATATTGTACATATGTAGTAAGGGTTAATGGGAATAAAAGTAAAACATAATACAGTATGGAAATACTATTCTTATGGATATTTAATATAAAAGCAATAGAAAACAAATACTGTGGCTTATTCTTTGACAAACTTCTACAGAATTAAGCCACAAATTTTCAACATACAATTGTTACAAGTGTACAAAACAGCCATAAGTATTATCTTATAATAAACAGGTAAGTATAATAACAAATATTTTGAACCTGGTGATTGATACCCAAGGCTCAAGCATATGTAGACTGTAGGGTCTCCAGGCAGGCCAAAACTTGGAAAAAGTGCCCACAACTTGGCCGTTGGTATCCAAAGGGTCCTCAGAGAGAGCCCAGCACTAGTTAAGGAGCTCTTAAACCAGCCAAAGAAGGCTCCTCATGATTTACACTATCCTCTTAAACCAGCCAAAGAAGGCTCCTGATGATTTACACTACCTACTAGTCACTTACCCACCTTCTACAATAGTATTAATCTTGTTATACTGTCTGGTAAGATGTTAGTAGTTATTGTTTAGCGCTGTTTTCCCTTTATTAAACTCTACAGTTACCACCCAGATTCACCATTGGACATTTATAGCACAAAAAACTGCCCTGTTTCCACCCTGAATATCCTCAAGTTCCCTTATGATTATTACTAGTAATTAATAACCCTTTTTTCTTGAAAATCTTCCCCATTTCCTTTCTGGGATGTAAACCACCCCTGTGAATACAGGCCCCAGGGTTTTTAGAGGTACCAAAATCCACTGAATTATTTGCAAGATACCTCTGAGGGATCTAAACCATCCTGTTAGGATTTCAGCTCAAGAGGTCAAGTTGCAAGAAAGAAGGACTGTTCAAGGAACATGGGGAAAAGGACCAAGGAGCATGTTTAGAGTGAAAAAGGCTAATGCTTGATGGGTGAATTTATTCTTGTACACAAGCCAGATTTAAGTAGACTACAACAAGATTGGCTGACTTGTGGTTGAGATTTGAACACAATAAATACATATGCTGTAAATTATGCAAGCATAAGCATTGACAGTGATGTGGAAATAGCTGAATACTAGAGTGATATAAAACTGACACATAGAAGAGTGATGGAAATAAAACTACCTGATTGGTAGCACCAGGAAAAATCAATTATCACTTGTCTACAAGTGACATATCAAAGTACAAAGGCCCCTTTGTAATTTCTGATTTCAATTGCAGACAAGTGATCCTTGTTTTTTCCTGTTGATAGAGTGATTTAAAACAATTTGTTTTTGAGTGATATGACAATAAAACTACTTAATTGTAGAGTGAAAGGGATATAAAAATACTGATAAAGGGGGGGGGTGATTAAGAGATGCAATGATGAGTTTTTTAGCAGAAGGAAAACCTTGACTTCTGAAACACCCCTGATTTCTCAGGCCCCTCTGGTTGTAATTATATTAAATTTATTTAATATAATTATTACTATTTTTCTGTATTGTTACACTATAATTCCCAATATTAAATTTGAATTATACCAATTATATATTACCTCAGAGTTCTTAAACTTTCCATTCTTATATTTTGTACCACATTTAGCTAGAATTACTTATCCTTGGCATCACATAGGATGACATAAATACATACCTGACTCAGAGAGTGTGATGAGCTGAATTTCTCTACTGAGCCAGGAGAGGGGGGAGGAAGGAACCAAGTAACTTGTTCGAAGTGATTTGGAATACATTTTTTTTAACCCTAAGAGGAGTGGGGATAACAAAATTCCTAAAGATTTGAGAACTGCTCATACAGCCCAAATTTTATGGTCTGGCTGTGATCAAGAGCTAAGCAATGCACAATTGTTTCATCAGTTTTATTATGGAAGCATTCATAAAAAGTCAAACTCTATAGGAAGATAAAACCAATATGAGTCCCCTTGATCATGATGTGTTATTATAGTGTAATATGTAACCATAAACTGGAAATACTTCATGTGACACATGTAGCAAGGTACTACAACCACCAAAAAGCCCAATACTTAATAGGAGTTTACCCAGAGAAAAGGAGATCTTCTTTTTTGGCTGACAGGAATCATAATTTACTTGAAATTCCCTGGTTTCCCCACCAAATGATATCCCCATCTTCATTCATATTTACTAGCATTTATCAAGCTTATCAAACAGTTTGATAGCTTCTTTTCAGAAAAGTTTATGCCATTTTTTTGTCTTGAATTTCAACAAGCAAGCTCTCAAGTTTTGTGGAAATAAGGATGACCTCCATGACAGAACAAATATTTTCCTCCCCAAGTCCCTGATGCTAGAATCCAAGTGTCCTTCTTCCTGGTTGGTTCCAGTGATTCTATGATTTCCTCTGCGGCATGAACATTGGTTAGTAGATGACTAACTGGATCCCCTGCAACACCTTTAATTAGCAAGTGGACAGGCCCGCTTGCTTTTGCATTCCTGGCGATTCCCTTCACAGTCTCCCTTGTTGGCTACTGTTCCTTTCTACTTGTTTGCAACACACTGAAGATACTAAGAGTTGGTTTATAAGTGATTTCTTGTAAGCTGATGGTGATAGCTATCTACTCTGATGATAAGATAAGAAAGTCTCCCCACTCTAATCCTACAACTCTATGTATACAAAATCTGCCCCCGGTTGTGTCCCGCAATTCCTCGTACCTCCTCTGGAACCCTACTTGCCTGTCTACCTAATTCTGCATTGCAATGCATTCTGCCCCCAAATGCTATACCCCTTTGACCCCTGCAGTCTTTAGTTTCCCCTGCGTCCCCCCCACTTCTTCTGCCCCCGCTCTGTTTTCTGTCCAAGTGCCCCAAGCCCCGTGGCTAAACCCAGTCCCACTGTTGTCGCACATAATGAAGTGGCCTTTGTGTGCCCAATTTATTGCCTGCACCAACTATAGAATGTTGCATCCTGTGCCCTCAGGCTTTCCCCGCGAAATTTCTGGTGACATTTGGTACATACCCTCTTCCTCAGCCTGCGGCTGAACCCCTGGTTGCGGGCTCAGCCACAGTGCTGCAACTCCTGTATATAAATACTCCCACACTGTTCCACCACCTTTTACCCATATCTCCAAGTGGTTCTTTTAGAATAATATTCTTGAAACTGTGTATCCAGAATACTCATTTGTAAACACAATACACCTGCAATTATCACTCAAATCTAACCCTAAATGATAACATTGATGCTCTCCCACTCCAATAAAATAAAAATCATGATTCTCAGTTTTCTGGTCTCTTTTTTTATTCACACTCAAATAAATAAATGAAATAAAATAAAAAGAGACTGGTAAGCAAATCCCCATCATCAAAAAGATAAAATTTTACTCAATTAAATCAAACCTAATAATTATCATTCACACTCTTCCTTCTCCTTTCCACCATCACTTCCATAATATATTAAATCAATTTTTGTGTCCTTCAAACATCAAATTATTATGCATCATTTCTTTGCTTGTCTAATAGGGGGTATCAAATATGACCAAACCAACAATTAAAACCAGTGAATTAGGATTTTCCACAAGATTTCAATTTTGGGAATTCTGAACCATTTTATAAATACATCCATGGTTTTTAAAAATAGTGTATTTTCAAAACCAGTTGATTAGATAATGGTGGATTTGGTCATATTTGATACCTTCTAATGTGCAGAAATGCAACTATCAGGGGGTATCAAATATGACCAAATCCACAGTTAAAACCAGTGAATTAGGGTTCTCCACAAGATTTCACTTTTAAGAATTATGAACCATTTCATACTGATATCCATGGTTTCTGAAAATGGTGGATTTTCAAAATTGGTTGATTAGATAATGGTCGATTTGGTAATATTTAATACCACCTATTAGGGGAGATTGAATATGACCAAGACCCCAATTAAAACCAGTGAATTAGGTTTTTCCACAAAATTTCACTTTTGATTATTCTGATCCATTTTATGTAGAAATCCACGGATTTTGAAAATGGTGGATTTTCAAAATCAGTTGATTAGATAATGGTGGATTTAGTCATATTTCATACCTCCCATTATTTCTTTCCCATCTAATTTCATATATATATTATAGCTTTTATCTAACTTTTGTTGTTCATATAATTCAAATAGGATTTTTTAAGGTGTGTTCTGAGGTGTTTTTAAAGAACCAAATTTTCTCAAATTCTCTACCAATTTGTGTGGGCTGTTGGAATTAATCCAATATTTGCATCTTACAGACTAGTCCTAACCTCCAGAAGAGCCCTTGGCTTGCATCAGGCAGGATCTTAAGAGCTGCAAGGTAAAACATCATAATATCACATTAAAATGATCTGTAGGAGTTGAAACTACACATTGTGTGTCATGAAAATTATATAATGTATAGTCCAAGTCTATTTTTTTGTAAAATTCAGAATTCCCCATCATCCCTTTCAAGCAATCATACTGTCAGCCCTAGAGACAATTAATCTGCTCTAAAATTAACTTTAGAACAACAATTATTTCCCTCAGTGCTTCCAATAAATAAAAGATATACCTTACAAGAGATAAGGATACTATGTAACATATTTAATAACAACACATACCCCATGAATAAAAATCACATAGCTTATAATCTATGACAACTATGGGATAATAGCCTTATTCATGGAAAGATAAGGATTATAATCTGGATAAATAAAATAACCCATGTATGATACTGTAACACATGAATACACAGTAGTAATGAATGGTTTCTGTAATAAGACAAGTGGCTATTCTGGACTGAGAATTTAAAGCCACTAGTTTCAATCATAAGCCTCAACACAATGTGCTGGATTGCTAAAACCTAAATGGGAATTCAATATGGATTTTGAGAGTTACATGTGTACTCAAATAGAAAATTAAGCAACCAGCCAAGAGCTATAAATTGAGTACCCTGAGGTGAAGCGAATCAAGGCATATGTAAAAATACCCCTTATTTTCCAACCAGAAGAGAAGTAGCCTGTTGGTAGGACCTATAAGCCAGATCTTCAATGACAGCCTTGATACCTTGTTTGGTATTTCCTGAAACTTTATTAAGGATTCAAATCTTGTTTTCATGACTGCCAATCTTCTTTTTCTTGATAGGGTTAGGCTTTTGAGAGCAATGGTTCCTAGTGGAACTGGAAAGCTTCTGTCATTCATGTGGAGCCAAAAGTAAATATTTTGTTGATAATTAACCTTCAGAATATTAGGCTTGAGAGAGGGCAATCTTAAATGGAGGGTCTGATTGGACCAAGGGGCAGGTTTAATGTGAAAAGGCTCAAACTTGATGGTTTTATTTCTTCTGGAACATAAGCCAGATTAAGTATCTAGTACAAGAGCGATCAACAAGTGGTTGAGGAAACAACTGAGTATAGTAATATGCTGATAGCTAACATATTGAAGTGGAGAGAAAGAAAGCATTGTAACTGAACAATGGAATAACTAAAAATTGTTATTTAACAATGGAATTTATCAACAATTCATTGATGGAAATTTTGCTATAAAAAATCACACTAAGTGATGGAAAAACAATAAATTTAATGAGGTAAAATAAAATTTGATATAGTTATTTTAAAACAAGAGAAATGTGAGTGAAGAGGTGACCAGAAGTCTGACATATTTGATCAAGTTGGTCACTTGAATCTGGGAAAATATTATCCAAAAAATATCAAAGGACTAATATAATAAATCATCAGATACATGTTAAACCAACTTCTTTTTCACCTGTTATGAACCCAAAAGGCTAGATGGTCTCTTGTACTAGAATGATCCCCTCTGTTCAAAAGTCCATATGGCCTTTTAGACCAGAGGAAATTGTGTGTGGCTGCATGACCATCTATAAAAATCTTTTGCACACTTTTGGAGGGGCATTTGAACTACACACCCCTTCCTTGGCATTCTGACTCCCAAAAAAGGGCATGCCACCAGGGGCATGCATTTATAAACTACCAGAATTTAATACTGTTACACAAACTGAAACTGGTAATCAGAAAGCCATAAGCCAAAAAAAAGTACATTATGGTTTTATTGATTCATTTTATTTTTCAGTAATTCCTTGGAATTTTTCCCATCCATTTCAAGAAAAATAAACCCCCTGTTGAAATTTATTTTCTTTCCATTTATATCATGGAATTAAACTATTTAAACCTCATATTCATCCCCCAAAACTTCATATAAGCCCTATATTTCAACATAAAATGTGCAAAAATAAGTGCTTGGGGTTGTTGAGATATATCTCTAATGTTTTTTCTCTTCTTCAAATGATCTCTCTCTTCCCATGTCAAAATCTGTGACATGTACCAACGGTGGGCCGCTACGCTACGCTACGCTATTTGACTGCTAACTGTTAGCGTAGCGGGGTTTATTTTTCCCAGAAAATCTGTAGTGTTAGCTGAAATTACACTCCGCTACACTAACAGTTAGCGTAGCAACAAATTTTTCAAGCCATTTTTTTGTAGCTTTAGCTGAGAAAATTAACCACTACGCTATCAAGTAGTGTAATTTTTCTGGCGCTAACAGATTTTGAAGTTCTCAGTAGCGTAGCGGCATCATTGCTACGCTACGCTAAATTTTAGCTGTTAGCTGATATTTTTCCCGCTAAATGTTAGCTGTTAGCTGAAGCTTTTCCCATTACACTATGCTCAAATAGCGGATTTGTTTTGCCCGCTAACTGTTGGTTTCACCAATTAACATGGCTGCTGAATAAAAAGCTGTTGTTATGGCTTCAACAGGTAAAATCCTGCTGCATTACAGATCTTAGAAGAGAAATCCAACTTCTTTCTTGTCTTTGAATTTACAACATAATCCACCATTGTCTAATCAACTGGTTTTTAAAATCCACCATTTTTGAAAACCATGGATACCTGAATGAAGAACAATTTGGTTTTGAAGAAGAAAAGAAAAAAAAAAAAAAGAAAAAAAAATTGATCATAGAAATTAAAATAAGCTTTTTTGATTGCTGTGCTTGCTTGAGTAAAGCAGTTACAACAGCATTTTGATTTATTCACTTGTGCAAGTACATATTTTTCATTGTTTTACTTGGACAAGTACAGGATCCTAGTTGATCAGAGTGACCAGCTTTGACCTCAGACAGGGGAATATATCACTCCTGCTATATTAAAAGTAACTGCAAAATACCTAATTGGTGTCACCCGCATCACAAATCCTCATTTATGATGAGGGTGAAACCGATTAGGTAAGGATTGTGAATTGATTGAAATTTAAAGGAGCTCTCCGAACTCGCTGGGGCACCTGACTGACACCCCTTTGAGTTCGGCAACTGACTAAATAACATGGGTTTGAAGAAATGGTAGTGATGTTGGTTTAAGCCTTGTACAAACTCAGAAAACTCTCAGGGGCACCTGACTGACCCCCCTTTAAATTTTCTTGGTTGGTGTTAACCTTATCACTACTCTTATAGTATAGCAGGAGTGATAAATTCACCTGTCTTAGGTCAAAGCTGGTCCACTTTGCTCAATTAGGATTTTTTTTTTTTTTTTTTCCTTTTTTTCCTTTTTTTTTTTTTCCTTTTTTTCCTTTTTTTTTGGGCATTAATAAAAAAACCCGGTTTTTCCGCGTTTACACCCGGTTTTCTGCGCAGCTGCGGCTGCGCGGTGCACCCGGTTTTCCGCATTTACACCCGGTTTTTTTTAATTTTCAATTTTTAAGCAAATAGCACGTGGAGGGCGGCATTTGATGCGTGTGACCCCAAAACAAATAAAATAAATAAATAGAACAAGGAAAATAAACAAAATAATATAACATAAAATGATATAAAATGATATAAAATTAAATAAATAGAATAAATGAAATGAATAAATTAAATAAATTAATTAAAAGCAAGAGACATAATTGCAAGTTAATGATTTATGAATAACGCAACCTCCCCAATCATCCTCATTCAATATTTTATTTAAAACAATTAAAACAAGGAAAATAAACAAAACAAAATAAAATAAAATTATGGAGGGCGGCATTTGATGCGCGCAACCTCCCCAACTCATTCAACATTTTATTTAAACAAATTAAATAAGTAAGTAAAACAAGCAAAATAAACAAAACAAAATAAAATAAAATAATGGAGGGCGGCATTTGATGCGTGCAACCTCCCCAATCATCCTCATTCGAAATTCTATTTAAAACAAAAAAAATAAATAAGTAAAACAAGTAAAATAAACATAAACAAAATAAAATAAAATAAATAGAATAAATGAAATGAATGAAATAAATAAATAAAATAAAAAGCAAGAGACATAATTGCAAGGTAATAAGTTATTAATAAATAATAAATGTAATAATAAAAAACAAAGAGACATTAGTACAGACTAAGAATGTGCACACAAATAATAAGTATAAGAAAGAGAAATTGTTATAAACACTACTGATAACAACTAGAAAATGCTTACAAATGGTGAATATACGCCTGAATTACATTCCTGAACCAATGTGTAATGTGTAATAATTATCTTACATGTAACACTCCAAAGCATCATACAATGTACCATACCGCTGTGTATCATTATATTTCCATTTCTTTGTCATGAAATCTGATAACAAGTTAATTTTATAATCCGTATTTGTTTCCAATGAATTATTTACCCTCTAAAGTGTATTAATCCATTTAAAAACTCCCCAAATATCTTGAAAGACAGGCGTGAAGGTGTTTAGAAACAAATTCTGTCCAAGAATGATTAAAAAAAAGGCCAGTGAAGTTAAAAATAAACTGTTTGTCACATTAAATTCTACACCCCTTAAAGTGTTTTAACAAAATTTAAAATTTTGAGAAATCCTGAAAATTGAGCCGTGCCGGGGTTTTTTTATGAAAAAACCGGGTGGATTGGCCAAACAAAATAGAAGGCTTGTTTTTTTTGCAAAATAAAAATTACCATAAAATTTGACACCCCTGTAAGTATGATAAATAAATTTAAAACTTTGAAAAATAATGAAAATCGGCCCGCAAAAAATTAAATTGACAAAAAAACCGGGTGGATTGGCCAAAAAAAATAGAACACATAATTTTTTTGGAAAATAAAAAATACCATAAAATTCTACACGCCAAGAAGTATTTTTAGCAACTTTAAAATTTTGAAAAATAATGAAAATCCGCCCGCAAAAAATTAAATAAAAAAACCGGGTGTAAATGCGGAAAACCGGGTGTACTGCGCAGCAATTTGGACGTCGCCGCTGCGTAAAACCGGGTGTAAACGCGGAAAAACCGGGTTTTTTTATTAATGCCCTTTTTTTTCCTGTTTTTTTTTTTTGCTTTTTTTTTCCTTTTCTTTTTTCCTTTTTTTTTCCTTTTATGTTTCCTTTTTTTTTCCTTTTTGTTTCCTTTTTTTTTCCTTTTTGTTTCCTTTTTTTTTGTTTCCTTTTTTTTTTATTGTTATAAACAAACAGCAGTCAGTGTAGCGCTAAACTCACTAGTGCGCAATGTCTGATCAAATCTGCACTTAAAAAAAAAAAAAAACTCACAGTTAGCTCACCACACAAGGGTACTCCGCTAACAGTTAGCATAGCTGAGAAGAGTGCTACGCTAACAGTTAGTGTAGCTGAAAAGAGCGCTACACTAACAGTTAGCGTAGCTGAAAGGAGCGCTACACTAACATGTAGCGTAGCTGAAAAGAGCGCTACGCTAACAGTTAGCATAGCTGACAAGAGCGTTACGCTAACAGTTAGCGTAGCGTTTGTTCCAGCTAACACCGCTACAAATCAGCTAACAGGTAATTCCTGTAGCGTTAACTTTTTTTTTTTGAATTCGCTAACGCTACGCTACCGCTATTTTTTGGGGACAAAATTTTTGTAGCGTTAGCTGAAAAAAAAACCGCTAACAGTAACTTTGTGTTAGCGTAGCGACAAAAGCTAACATTACGCTACGCTACAGCTATTGTTAGCGTAGCGGGCCCACCGTTGCATGTACATTGTATCTCATTTTCACTATACATACTGGAACAAGCACATGTTGGAAGGATTCCTTTTTCTTCATCCTTCCAACACAATATCACCACATCTGTTACAGGTTAGTATCTTCTCCTTGTCTGTTTCTATTTTTTTCTCTTTTCTAGTGCTAAAATGAATTCATCCTTCCAACAAACCATCCATGCTTCTGTTCCAGACTGGATCATCTCAACAGGGGGTTTGAATATGTCTGTCAATGAACTGCACTGATATACCCAGGCCAGAAGTGCACTAGCGGAGGGATTCTTTCCTCATAATGCCAATAATCATTCCAAAATCATAAATTCTCCATTCTTCTGTCCCAAATTAGAAACCACTTTGCCACATCAAACTATAGAAATGAATTCAAAATAATCTCAATAGGGGATATCAAATATGACCAAATCCACCATCAAAACCAGTGAATTAGAATTTTCAACAAAGTTTGAATCTTGAAAGTTCTGAACTGTTAAATACACCACGGACGCACCCTCAATACAATCCCAGTTGACTTGAAGACAAATACATATTCTCCAATTGAGTTTTTTTGTCTTCAAGTCAACTCTGAATCCAAAGTTGTTTTCAAAATGAGTTATGGTTTTGAAGGCAACTTCAAAACCATTTTAAAGTTTGGGTCAAACACCCTTCAATTTTTCTCGGTCCTCAAGTCAACCTGAGAACATTTTTGGGTTTTCCAGGCGTCTTGAGGACCCTTTCTGGTTTCCAAGACGGCTTGGAAACCTGAAACGGTTCTCAGGTCAACCTGAGAACCGCGGACTCCAATCTAAAGTTGACTTTGCAAGTCTACTTTAGATTGGAGACCCACATCCCATCATGTTTCCACCTCCGGCTCAACCAACATCTGCTTGAGCCGGGGATATTTGGAAATCTTGGATATGGAAGACTTGGCGGGATTGATTAAGAAGCTGCAAACCACTGAAGTGGTTTGCAGGCTGATTTGTCTTTTTTGATTTGAAAGTATAATTGATTAAAAGTGCAGTCGAGTGCAGTCACTGCTATCACAGTAGCTAGAGATCTCAATCTCCGGTATTCATGCTCACATAGGTCCGCAGTTTGAGCCGGGGCCTTGCAGTTTTGCGCATTGAATCCTGGCTGGCAGACGTTTTGAAGTCGGCTCCTTGCCACCAGACGTTTTCAAGTTGGCTTGTAAGCTGACTGCAAGTCGTCTCCACGGCGGATTCAAATCCGCCTTGGCAACAACCTGGCTCAGAAGACGTTTGCAAGGCGGCTTGGATTCAATTGACTCTTGGGTGCCAAGTTGCCTTGCAGACAAATATGTATGCTACTGAATTGAAAATACACAACTTCAAGCCGTCCTGGTGCACAACTTGAAGCCGGTACTTTTTGTCCGTGGTGTATTGATATCCATGGTTTGTTTAAATGGTGTATGTTCAAAACCAGTTGATTACATAATGGTGGATTTGGTCATATTTGATTACCCCTAATTACCAGTTCACTGGCCCACAAGAGTGATAGACATCCTCTCAATGATAATTTTACTGGCTATTGAGGGGGATAAAAAAATCTTCCAGTAAACCTATCAATTGAGAGAGATAGAACAATGGTTGGTAAAGCTGTTCATTGAGAGTGATATTGTGAGCTTTAGAGTCAGTGCAGCTGACCTAAAGTTTGCCTTTATTACTCATTTTCTTAATCCTAGTCCCAAATGCATTATATCTTTTTACCCTGAGGTTTAAACCTTGTTTTGACTTTTATTTCCTGTCACTATAACTCACAGAACCATCTATCCCTAATTTTTTGACTCAGTCCTTTTGGTCATGAGTCAGGGGGGGTGTTAGAGTTCTGCCCCATTCCCAAAAGAGGGCTTATTCATATTTGTTAATTTTCATTCATTTATGTTCCTCAGACAGTTAGGCCCTCAACTTAGGCCCCCCCCTCTCTTTTTAGTATGTCCCCCCCTGAGACTCCTTTGCCCCCCCCTCTCTTTTTAGTATGTCATCTGCTCCTCTACTGAAATACAACCTCACTTAGTTCTGAGCCCATATCAGCAGGAAATGCTTGTGTAGAGACTTCCTGTCTGTTGTTCTAGGTCCTTGAGTGTACTGCACTCTTGATTTCTTCAGCTCATCCCTTCAGTCATCTTGGCCTCTTAGTCATTATTCTTTTAGACTTCAAATTCTTTTTCCTCATTAAATTTTAACTTTAGTGTTCACTGAACACTTTGTGATTGCTCAACTCCTTCATGGAGTAATTAAATAAATAATTATATGCTACAGCTGGCTGGGAAAGTGGAAAAAGGACATCTACATGTAAGATTACATAAGCAAAACTCAAAGATTTTTGAAGTTGGTGTATCCCCCTGTAGCAGGAAGGATACACAACCTCAAGACACTCAGAACCAATACCTCAGGAACCCAAGGATTCAACCAATTTACAGATCACCACTCTAACCAACAAAAGGCCTGTTTCACCCAGTACTTCAAGTATTTTTAGTCAGTCCCCCTTTTGAACCTTTCTTCTCTGACAGTATTCCATCTCTTTCTTCCCCTCCTTTTCCCTCTTTCCCTTTCCTTCAGTCCTCAGATACAATCAAGCTTCAATCATCAGAACAGATCAATCATAATCAACTCAAGAGATCCATAAGCTTTACTTCAAATCCTTTTCTGTGGTTTTTCTTAGAAACAAGCAACCTCAGTTTCCCTCTAAAGAACCTTGACTATCCAGCTTGATTGTAGTCTAAAAACTGGGCTGATTAGACTTTTTCTTCTCAGATTCTCTCCATGTGTCCATTGTGTGAAGAGGCTGTTTCATTTCTCAAAGACTCTGGCACAGCTTTCCAACTTTTCCAGGTTGTGATGTATCATCAATAAGAATAAGAGAACTCTGATCATTTTTATCAAAGATTAATTAAATATCAATACTCCCTCTCATTCTCCTTCTTCTTTTATTCCCAAATATTTGTTTTCTTGTATCCTTCAAAATACAAATCTTTCCCCCCATCCTTGTGTCCTGTTTTCACTTTAGAGACCCAGGCTCACAGATATAACAATGGACAGGATTACTGGCTATTGAGAAGTGAATAGAATTGAGAAGTATAGCTGGTCTTTCAAAGGGATATAAACTCATTTACATGGCTATTCAACTGGAAATCAGGAGGGATATAAATTAATCTCAATAGCTAGTTTCCTGGTCATCAAGAATCTAGCTAAACCCAATCAATGTCCAATTTTGTGAAATTTCAGTTGGATAAAAATATGCTTGATGGCTAGAAAAACTAGTCATTGAGATGTATGGAAGATAAAGAGGGATAAAAATTGCTCTTGATGTTTTTAAGTATTGATTTCAATCACTTTGTGGCAACTTGGGCCTTGCAGAATAAATAGACTTGAGTTTGACTCCAGTCTGGAATCTTGCATGCAGTAAATTGCATGAAAGTGATGCTTTACTGCATGGCTATACATAGCTACGGTCTGACCTATTTATTTCAAATCTTACATTTAATGGTGATTGTCATCAAGAGGGATATTTAAACCTACTAATTTCCAGTTGTGCTAGTCATTGGTACCCTAAACTGGATAGATGCCACTTTTTTCTGATTCTTGATGCATTATTTCTTCTCAATTATTCAATCAGCTAGTCACCTATTTTATCTGGAAATAAAAAAAAATCCTTTCCAATTCTTTTAACTTTCCTTTTCCCAAATCTTGAAATCAATTCTATTTTGGCTCCAAATGTCTTGGTTGATTGTAATTGCTCTTGAGCCCCTTCTCTTGGCATATCCCTTTCCCCCAAATTCCAGTAACCTAGAAATACTCTCTTCTGCCATCCCAGATGAGTAGAAATATATTATTTTTTTGACACAATTGAAACTATCTAGAATCTTTTTCTCTGTACAAAGTAAATTATTGGACAGAAGCCATTTCGCCTTATAACTTTAGAAACTCATAGAGATATTCCCCCTTTGTAAGATATCATCAATGCCTGATTTAAACTGTAGTCACTGTGCAAGTTTCCTCATGCACTGCTTGTGGACACTTCAATTCTTTGGCCCCAAACCAAATAAAGAGAAACCAGAAGCAACATATTTTAGTGTATGTATAATTTATATTTTGAATATTATAGTGGAATAATTTATTGATTAAAATCCATTCCTTGGGTCCAGGTTTGCACTAGTGACTAACCCAATCTTGAGGTGCAGCACATCCGCAAGTTCCCCAGTAAGCCAAAAAGTATACATAATAGTGGGTATCAAATATGGCCAAATCCACTTTTGAACCCAGGCAATCATCATTTTTTTTACACCAGTGGGTTTTGAAACTTGGTAGGTAAATGACTAACACATTTTCGAAAAGGTGGATTCTCTGAAACCAGTCAATTACATAATGGTGGATTTGGTCATATTTCATACCCCCTAATCATCTCAATTTATCAATGTGTTGTTGGAATGGAAAGTAAGGAATGTCAATATTTCTATATTGATTTTTCATTATTAAAAACCAGTAGCACAATATCTTGAGAAACAAGATGTACATTGAGGTGTTCTTGGAAGTCCATTTCTGGTGTTTTGGCGATCAATAAGTGCACATGCTAAACATGAGGGCCATTCTATGTCATTCTGTGCTGAATGTGTTTGGGTCGCTACGTAGAATCCATTCTGGAAGAAACCAGCAATATCATCTTTCTGGATATGCGGCAATTAAGTTAATTAGTGCCGATGTTTTTTCCGTATAACAAGCGAAACTTACTTTATAAACGGACTGCATTGTGGATTGGCTGGTGTCATGAGAGATATAGTGATTAGGAATATAAACCACCAGCGGAGCATCTTCAAAGCATCCGAAGAAAGTTGGCCGTTTGTGGTAACCTCGGTCAGTAAATATCGTATGTTGATATGTGTCTGGAATCCTGCGTAAACAAGGTATTTCATTTTTAATGACAGATCATTCAGCTAGAAGTTATGGTGGTTGAAATGTCCAGCAAATCTCAATCATGGGCTTACTCTGGAAACTTGTATCCCCGATAGCTATCCTGTTGTAACTTCAAACTAGTACGATACAATGCTGTGCCATTGGGATCTAAATAAAATAAATGGTCTTATCAAAAATGGTCAGCATGGAAAACAAAAAGATAGATAACTCACATCCTCTCTGATTCGGATTTTCAAACGCCCTTCCATCAACTGACTGTAGAAGCGCGTACCAAAATCAGGTTAATGTGAAAACAATTCTAGAAGATAACAAGGGGGTGACTAACTGAGTCGGCGGCAATTATCACATCAATCATTCTTGAAGGTTGCAGAAGTGGGAACAAAGGCATTGACTCTTGAGCCATAGCCCCATCAGCCAGGAGAAGTTCATCTGTTTCTCCATCAGGAAAGCCACTTCCAGGAATAGGACCTAAGCCTTGCCCCTTGAACGGGTTGGGAACCTACATTTGATCAAAAATTGACCAAATCATTCATTCAATGATTTTTGAGATATAAAATTTAATTGTTCAATTCCAAGAACATAACTCAGTTTTCAAAGACAAAATACCTACCAAAGCCTCGTAAAATCTCCCTTTTACGAACATACCTGCCAGGTCAGCCAGTAACGATTTGCTAATATATTTGCCGTCCTGATTATAGTATATCTTTGTTAGTGCCTTTTTGTTCCCTTTTTACATTGGGTAATTCAGAAATTCACATACTTGATAGCTAAAAATGTTACTAGAAGCTCCCTAATTAATTTTCAATCTAATTTTTAGCATTGTTCGGTGCATTTTTCTACTTTTTTTTATTTTTATTTTTAATTTTGAATAGTTTTTTTTCTTTTTTTGTTTGTTTGTTTTTTTGTTGCTTACCATCAGAAATCTAGGATGGAAAGTTTGATTTCAAACCCAGGATTAACGCACAATTGGAATCAGAAATTCTAATGGTAGGATATCATTCTAGGATTCTAGGAGGTATTTCACCTTACCCAAGGTTATCGAAACCGGTGACACACTCTGTTGCTTTACTAGTGACTGCGCCCGTCTTTGAGCCAAGATAATAAATTGGAAAACTTCCATTGAAGGTGGGATGCCACACGTTAATATCTTCGGGCGTAAATTCGTCTGGATCAAATTCCAAAACCAAACTTTATCGATTCAGTTTCTATGTCTCAAATACTTCGAGTTGTACATATTCTACTAACATATTGGACTGTCTAAATCAAGATCAGCTCCTTCTTCCTTTCTTGAGGTTGAGACTAGGATTGGAAAAGGAAAAGTTCGGTTGACGTATTCAGACTTATATCGCATCGATGATAATGTTAATGTCCTTCCATCTTGTGAGTCCTCTCTGAAATCAATTTTTGATTAGAATCTTTCAACCATAATTATGTGGCCTCGAAATCACCTACAAGAAATTCTTTGATAATAGCCTTCCCCAGATACTATTTTGGTTCAGGATTTATCAGTTTTGATGCTTTTTAAACTCTTTCACACTCTTGGGACTAACTCAACCACGCTGACACTGAATCCGGCTTTCTTCTTTTTCCTGAGATCGAGATAGTGGCGAGGATAATGTTTTAAACGCTTCCAACTGAGGTAGCCATGCGTGAACGCTGAATGCCATTCATTGTCCGCCAGTTGAGGAAATCTAATGAAGTTAGCGTTCGCCCAACTTGAAAGCAACCAGGAAGAACTATAACCATCATCCGTTTGGTTCAGTATTTTGAGGACCATAGAGTAGCAGGATACTGATAAATTTGATAAAGGAGAGAAACCTACGCGGATAATCCTGAGATGAAATTAGCCAGTTGGAGAACACCACCTGTCCGAGCTTCGTTGGCTTGGGGATTTCTAGCATCAAAGGCATCCATAACCGAAGCTGAATAGAGAAGTGCTCGATTTCCACCTCCTGATAGACTGAATCCTATATTTGGAAGGTTTCGCCCAGCAACTAAGCCATCACGCGTCGAGTTTTTCAAAAAGTCCCGGACGTTGAAGTCCGTCAGGTTGACCTTTAGTAAATATTTTTCCCATGTTTGGAGTGATTTGGAAGCCTTGGATGATACATATTCTTGCTCAGCTGAGCTTGCTGGCCACTTGAAAGCGTCAAAGGGAGAAAAATAGCCTAAGTGCGTGTCTCTTTGTAGTTCTCAGAGGAAATTGTGAGAAATGGGACTTGGACTCGTACTGGGTATGTTGAAGAAGACGATACGGATAGGTTTGCAGGGCATGCAATCTTTTCCGGAGCATAGCTTTGGGGTACGGGGATCGGTGCGCTGGGTGGACCAGGGTCTGCTCCCAGCGATCCTGGGACGAAATTGCAGATAATCTGTCCCCATAGCAGAATCTTCCATGTTGAATGAGTGTTGACGTGGCGCATTTCGCGGAGAAATAAACAAGATAATAGATAAAAACCATAGGGGTAAGGGAGAAGAGTGTGCGGGGGCTATATAACACACCAGTGTTTGTGGCGGGGGGGGGGGGGGGGCACAAAGTTGACACAATGAAACATCCCATCATGGGCCTGAAGCTCGCTTGAAGTTTCATCAGTCGTCGATAAGTTAAATATGTGTGTGTGAGGAATTTATGGGGAAGCTTGGTGTCAGAAGCTGTAAAAGAATGTGATGTCGGGCAGACATCCATGTACATTGCCCGGCTTGGCAGTACAGTTGTGAAGAAAAAAACATTTACGGCCGAAGCATAAACGTGCCTCCTAAACCCTACATACAGAACATAAGGCAGATGACCCTTAAGAAGATTTTGGATATGATCACAATGATGCACCCCAGTGCTAAGCAGCCACACCTCTAATAGCCTCGGGGGAGGAAGAAAAGGTACCACCCAACTACACAATTGTAGTGGGCATCTACTCTCCCCCGTGCTGGTTTAACACCAGGCCATACCAACACCGTCGCACTACACACTGCAAGCATAATAGTTTGAGCACCTGTGGCCAACTCTAGACCCTGTACAAAGTACAAACCCCCCAGGGAATCTCAGTGCCTGGATACCACCAAGAACCCCGCTGATCAAGTGTACCTTAGGAACCCTGAGTTCACCAACCCTGGCCGCCCTAGGCCAAACAAAAAAATCAAGTCCCACCTTGGGGCCCCAGTGCGCGTCCCTTGAGCCACCCCGCTACACTACTATCACACACCACACCTGACCTCCAACTCAACATTTTTTTTTCCTTAATCAGTCAGAATCTCCTTCACCTCACCAGCCTCAGACTCATCACGTAATTTTCAGTTAATCCTAGAAGATGTACCACTCAAGCATTTATTCAAACACTTCCAGCATAATTGTATAAGATAAATTCATCTCAGTTAGACTGGAATGCAATCAACCAATTTAAACTTGGTTGAAATGAACTGATGAAATATAAATCCAAGGGACCCCCCTTAGTTTTATATTTTATTTATTGAGGTCAACCTACTTTAAATTGGTTTTTTGAATCCTAGTTTGACTAGGATGAATTCAACCTAGGCAATTATTCTGGAAGTGAAACAGCCTCAACAGTCAAACACATCAACCTGTGTACCCTTGAATCAATGGAATAAACTATCTGGTGCAACCTCAGCAACCCACTCACCAGCCAATGGGCTTCAGGCTCCAAAGGCCAATAGCTCAACCATCAACAGGTATGTATCTCTACAGCCTGATAATTGAATCCCTTGAAATCAGCCCCATTTACCTCCCGCAGAATTCTCCCAGGAAAATGGCCCAGCTAGAAATACCCCACATGAATCTCTAGTCCACATTTCTGAGCCTGAGCAGCCTCACAGAACTCAATCTAACTATCAACCCCGTGTGAAACAACCAGCAACAGCAGTGAGCAACAAAGGAGAGAGAAATCCAAGTTAGGTGAGCTAAGGGAGCAAGGTAAGGCTTGTACCTGTGAAACAACCAGCAACAGCAGTGAGAAACAAAGGAGAGAGAACTCAGAGTTAGGTGAGCTAAGGCAGCAAGGAAAGACTTTTAGCTAGATGATGGTACAGGGCAATTGACACAATGATGAGTGAGTGAGAAAAAGGAGACAAAAGAGACTACAACAGGGATCTAAGAACTAGAGAAACAAAACCTAATCTAAGTAAAAATAATGTTGATAAACGCGGTAGATGTCTAATCCTAACCCTAAGCATAATCATGTCTAGCATGATGACATACTCATTGTCACACCCCGGACTGCTGATGAATTGGAAGCTCATATTATTTTTCAGTTTGAGGGATTCTCCACTTTTGATAAATCTGGAACACACATTCTGTTGAGATCTGAATTCCCTCCTCTTGGACTCATTGCACTTTATCACATGCACGCCGTGCCCAACTTCTTTAACCCAGTCAAACATCAAATCTTGTTCTTGATCAACCTGCTGTGATTTCAATAAACACAGACAATGACATCTTACCACTCGCCAGGACCCTCAAGGTTCCTGCTCCATTTTCCCGCGTGTTCCTCAATGAATATCTTATATAAACTCACTTCAATTTCCCTGACAGAAGAATCTTCAGAGAAACATAGACAACTCACATAGTTGTTCATTCTATCATCTACAATATCTCCGGGTGAACAACTTTTGAGGTTATTATTGCAAACAGAAACCAGAATAAAAATAGAAAAAAGAAGGTCAATAAGAATTTAGATGAATATGACAAGATAGTATGAGATAGAGAAAGATTTACCAAAGGCAAATGGAATAAGAGTGATGTCAAGTGGATGACTTTTAAGATGAAGACAAGGAAGGAAAAGATAATCTGAAGAAGAGAAGGAAAGATTGGTGAATAAGGACAAAAAGCAAGGTTAATTCATCAACAAGAATAACAAGAGAGAAGGAGAACTGAAGGAAGAAAGAAAGAAAGAAAAACAGAAACAGTACTATGTTGAACAATAATTAATAAAGATCAAGATGATATCTTGAGCCAATGAATCACCTTTGAAATAAACAGAATCAGACCAAAAGAGTGAGTGTTTTTTGTATTTTATTGTTATCTGAAAGAAGAGAACTTTACAGATTGCAATTGGTGATTTTGACGTTAAAGATGGAGATCTTGAGAGTGGAGTAGTGATTTTGGTGTTAAAGATGGAGATCTTGAGGAGTTGAGAGTTGTTAATTAAGAGAGAGATGAGCAATCAATCAAACAAACTGGGATGGAGTTGAGTTGAAGTATTGATGACTATCCAGTGTGCATACTTCAATATTGGTGCAGTTTGACTGAAATCTCAACACGGGGTATTTAGAATTCTACCTCTATCACCTCATCATTCTCTTTTCATCATTGCGTGCTGTTTGCAAATCCCTTCCTATCAACTTTCCTCTGTGTGCTTTAAGCTGACCCCTGTTATCATCAACAATTTCTTTATCTTTATCTTTCCCTTCCTCTTTGACTCCTCTCTTTCTCTTGTCTTAAGAAGAGCAAGACTCAAATATCTTTTAGGTTCTTATTGTTCAATTAACAATCATTGCCTTACTCTTATCATAACTGATATCTTTTTTATTAGTGTGTCTTCCTCTTTTCTTTCCTATTGGTCTACTTTTCAGAACTTGTCTTTTCATTATTTTTCTCACCTTTAGGTATATATTATTTTCTTTCTCTTTTTTCTTTGTATTTCTGTTTCTCATTACTTACTCAGAAAATACACCTTTAGTTTGTTGATTCACAACCTCAACCCAAGACAGTCCACAAACCTGAGGAATGCTCCCAACTCGATCTCAAGCCTACTAAAGAATAGAAGCCTGTAAAAGCTCTCCAAGTCACCCTCCACAAAAAAAATTCCAATCTCATCCTTGAATCTGGGTCAAATACTTCCATGTTCAACTCTTCTTCCTTTTTCCCATCCTATCAAGGCATCCACAAGCATGTGTACTTGGCCAATGGCAACAAAGCTAAAGCCATTGGGCAAGGAATCCCATCCATTGATTCACCCCTTGCCATACTGCAACTCAAAAACTCTCTCCTAGTTCCCTCCCTCACCTCTAACCTCATCATTCTTAGCGCATTCATCAAGAATGACTATACTCTAAAATCCGGGGGCCGGGAAGAATTCATTCTAGAAGACAAACACAGTTTCCCTGTTCTCACTGGCTCCCTAGCTGACACCAAATTCATTGTCAGCCAAGTCCTGCACTTAGCCCACAAGGTCAATATCAAATATACTTCAGTCTACAAAAAACACCAAGCTGCAGGTCACCCCTCGCCCATGTACTTGTTCAAAATTTTCCCTAACATCCCAAAGTTTGATTGCACATGCAAAACTTGTGATGTTTCCAAAGCCCACAAAGTACCCTTCCTGGGTAGCTTTCCCACTCCCACCCAACCTCTCAAATACCTCCATGTAGATCTGTGTGGACCTATTTCCACCCCATCAGTTTTGGGACACCGCTACTTCCTGCAAGCAGTTGATGGTTTCTCTCACTTTTTCTGTATCCGGTTCCTCACGTAAAAAATTGACATGAACAAAACCCTCAGAGATGTCTTCCTAAAAATTGAGAAAAATTCTGGAACCTCCATTGTTAACCTCATCTCGGAAAATGGGACCGAGTTCAAGAAAAAGGACTTAAATGCCTTCTACTCCTACTGCTCCCTACACCCCTGAGGAAAACCCCTTTGCCAAGAGAGGTAACAGGACCCCTCTGTTTACTAAACAATACATCCAAAAGGATTAATCTTGTGTGTGGGAACAGAAGGGATAGAAAGAATTGATTTGGGGCTTTTGAAGCATTTTTGAGTGTGACAAGTAATGTAATTGAAGGGAAAATATAAATGTCTGAGTGTGTCAACTCAGAAGGATTTAGGCAGTTTGGCAGAAATTAGAGAGCAATGGATATGATTCCCAATTGTCCAATTAATCATTTCAGCAGCACTGTTTATTTCTGGTGAGTGAGGAGGGCTGGGGTTGTGACAAATTCTATATTTAGCTAAGTAGATCTCAAATTCCCTAGAGATGTATTTTCCCCTGTTTTCTGGTCAGAGACCAGTTATCTGAAAGCAGCTGTCTTTCTCAAAGGAGGCACAAAAAATCTTAAAACAGGATAAAACTCTGTTTTCAGATTTCATAGGGAAACCCAAGTTGAATTTAGACCAATCATCGAGAAAGGTGAAAAAATAATGACCTTCCCAAGATACAACCTTGAATGACCCAACTTCCAAGTGGATTAGTTTTCCAGGAAGTTTGGACCTGTGTGCAGCTCGGGACCTGAAGGATGACCTGGTCATTTTGGACTTGATGAACTTGGGGCATTGTAGCACATTGGTGTTGTTCATTAGGGACGGCTTTATTTTTTTCACATGGAGAACTTGTTTGAGCAACTTGAGCCCTATATGGGAGAATCAAAGATGATAAACTAGGAGTGAGCTATCAATTTTTCTTGGTATGGATGATACTAAGTTTGAACTTACTTCACCGTTGGGAAGGCAATATAGGTTTCCCTTTCTGTATCCCCGGCCTACAACTGTGCCTGTTGTTTTTAACTCGTCCAATTCATAAATTTCACAGGAAGTGGTGGTGAAAACCACTGTCAACAAATTATTGCATAGACCAGCCATAGATTTCAGCTATGTGTATGAAACACTGGCTTAATTTCTATAAAAAGCCAGGTACTATCACTGTGCTGAAAGGTTATCCAAAAAATAATTACTATTATTATCTCTATAGTGTCCAAACTATGCACAGAGGATAACCTAAACTCCTTTTTAATTGCTTATTTGGTATACAAATTAGTCAATCAGGAGAAGACTAACAGCTAACCTTATAGGTTTGGCTATCTTTTCTGTCTTTTTGAGAGATAAGTAACTATAATATTGTTACAAGCAGCTGGAAAGCACTTGAGCTGATTGGCTACTGTCAGAGGTAGTATGAAGCAACTGTGTTATAAGAAGTAGTTCAAAGTCTAAGATGGGGAGGTTCTAAGGTAGCTTGATAACTAGTGCAGTAAATAAGGTGGGTTGGATAATAAAAGGGATAACACTAGTCTAAAAGTAGGAGGAGAATATTCAGGGTACTTATTAATGTGGTACTGGGTGAATATGCTGAGGATCCAATCCTAGGCCAGGAAATGACCTCCTTTTATATTCTAGAGGTCTTCAGGGGAAGGCTCTAGAATGTTCTTGTATATTCTGCTCTAATGTATTACAATTCAAATGTACTATGATGCAATGGGAATTTGTATTGAATTGAGCACAGTATTTGTAAAATATATCTCTTGTTCCAGTCTCCTCTTTCCATTCATGTCACACCTGTGACACCTCACTCTTCTATTTCTCACTCTTCTATTCCTTTCCTTTCTCCCAAACTCTTTTCTTTCCTTCCAACTCAACTCACTCAATCACTCTATATCTCAACCTTGAACACTCACAACTTCAACCCCAACTCAATCAACTAGTTGATCAACTCATCTCATCCAATACACACTCCTCTCAACATTCATCACTTGTATATTCCTATTCCCCTATTTGTCTCTCATTCTATCTTGCTCCTTCAATATCTCAACCTCGTGTCTTCTGTCTGGTGAGAGCTGACTCACTCACTTCTTATATCTCTCTACTAAAAATCACTGACTCCTCAATCCTAGCTCTGTCTTCCTTCATCCTCATCTTCTTGTCCTTCTTCTCTCAGCCTATATTTCCCCAGCTTCCTTGCTTCAAACTGTTGGTTATTTCATTATCTTTCTTTTCTATTCTTATCCTGAATCTTTCTAATTGTTTTACTTCTTAAAGTGTGTTGGTTTCACCTCTGCAATAAATTCAGATTTAAAATTCTTTTAGTATTTTATATGTCCCCATGACCTCATGACATGTATGTATAACCAATCACATCATGGGCCAATTCATTTAATAGAATAATCCTGGGAGATTACCACGCACTTAGGTAATTTCTTCTTATTAGCATACTGTTATTATTCTTATATTTATGCAAATAAGCTTATTGTCTCTCAGCTTTTATTACAATAATTTCTAATCCATAATTTATACTTTTTATTCCCTTTTCTTCATTTCTTCAAGTAGATAAAGTACTAGAAGGAGTAGGAATTTAGTGGTGGTTTGAGTGAGCTACCCAGCTTAATTCTACATTCTGAGTTGATTAAAATAAGTATATTTTATGATATGTTATTATTTACATTAGTAATACAGTATTTTGATTGTATTTTAAAGTTTAGTCAGCTCTTAGGATACTCTGGAGTATCTCCAGGGCTGAAAATAGACAACAAGAGTTCATGCAAATCCGGGACAACAAGGGTTGTAAATTGGCAATCAACCGTGAATGGCAGAGAAAGGGTACCTTTGTGTGTGGCCTTTACAATGGAGTGATCTGCAAGGCAAACAGGAGTGCGGTCATGTTTCAAGTTTGCAAGAAGAGAGCTGTATGGTGGAGACTGATAATCCAGAGTTCAGGTTTGCATCAGAGCCAATATTGACCTTGCCACAAGTATGTGGCAAAGAGATAACCACTGTGTTTTGTGAGTGTTTGCTTTCAGAGTACTCACACTTGTAGTCAGAAGAGTCTCCCAACTCCACTACAGTAGTCATCCCAGCCCAAGCACAATTTGGGATCAAACTTGAATACAAGCAAGCCAAAAAAAAATGGATCAACCGGAGGGAATCCCCTCCGGTCAAGGAGGCTTCAAAGAGGTTTTATAACAACCTCCTTGACCGGACCTCCAGTCAAGGAGGCTGTCTAAAAAAAAGGGGGGGCACAGCCTGCACACCCTTTTTTTAAGGGTGTGCAACCAGGGGTGTGTATTTATCAATCCCCAAGTTTGATGTCATCCCAGTTGAACTGTGATGCACTCAAGAAATTTAAACTTGGTTGATATTGAGCATTGGGCTCATGTGATCTGTATGAATTTCTTCTATGGAGCCTTATATTGTAGAACCTCATTAACAAAGAGAAACATCACCCCGTTGATACAATTAGTGTACAGTCTCATTGACCAAGATAAATCACTTCCGGTCATAGTCTTGAAGCAATTTGTGTTGGTCAATGAGGTTGTGCAGTCTCGTACAAGAGATATTCATCCCAGTTATCAAGGCTGCATACATTTTTGAACTTGTCATCATTTTAACAACCTTGTTTCTTTAAGTGGGATTGGGTTGTGTCTGATGCTACAAATGTATGGTGGGGAGTGTGTTGTGTAAGCGTACCTACATGACTCCAAATACAACTCTAGGTATGGGAAATGGCTGGGATAATGAGGTGTGATGATGCTCATAACTTTCCAAATCTGCCAAACGTGCAAGTGATACAATATGGTCCTTGAAAGGCCCAGTTATAGAAAAGCAGTGGTTATCACATAACATCATTGCTGCCAAATAGGGCCTTATTTTCAGCTGGTCTTGGTGCAACTCTGCTTATCAGAATGTGCAGCATTAACATTTAGGTACACCCATTATTGCAGCCCGGGCTCACCTTCCGCAGATGGAGGTCTGAATTGATTAGCTGGATTTCTGCGTGAGTGCCATGTTTATCTCACAGAACAACCGTTTGATTTTGAATATAATTGTTTAGAAGTGAAAAGGGCAAACTAGCTCTAGTGAATCTAAACAATTGAACCAGAATGTGAGGTTGTATCTAATGAGGACGCAATAGACTGACTTTGGGCTAATACTTTTCGGATGTTTATTTCCACATACATTGTATACTTAACATTATGACTCGGGATTTGTTTTATTGGTTTCTCATCGCGAACGCTTTAGCGATAGTTTATCCTGCAAGGTTCCAATCGAAACGATATCAGAGATTTGGTAGGGACGTGTGTAAGAAAAGGGACACTGACATGGGGAAATGGGCATCTTTGTTGTGGGGTGGCTGTTCACCAAGGCTGTAGCGATCTGAAAGTTTGACAAACCAGATTCATGTCGGAGGTGAGTATCGGTGTCTCAAGTAAGAAGATGAAGCGCAGATAGAAAGGAGACACTCAACGAGGTTTGCCTGGAGGTTTAGGGGGAACAAAAGTGTTTGATGAATCTGGGGAAGCAGTCGAAGAGAGGTATAAGGATGCCAACGAGGCGCTTTCGTTAGGCCCAGAAGTGATCGAAGTGACAGAGGTGGATGAGGTGGATGAGGATGGGGAGGGCAGCCTGAATGGAATTTTTCCCAAAAACCCGACACCAGTCAGTCCAGAAAAAGATGATTTGGAGATGATGTACACTTACAACATTCGTTCAGGCGCTGCAATCAATAAGCTGGCAAGGTCAGCCTGGGTGACTATTTCCAATCGAGGATACATTCGACGAAAGTCGCGCTCATGGTACGGGTTTTCAGCAGGATCCGAAGCCTTTGAGGCCGGTGTTACCTGGACTGTTTTGATAGACGCAGGTGGGGGCGATCGGAAAACTTCGTTTAATTGCATCCCTGATGATGAGGATTCCCTAAATACCACCAAGCAATTGTCATCAATTTTTTAGCTCTCGAATTTTAACACCTTCTGGGTCTACAGTTTAAAGTGTTAGATGTAAGATTACGCACGGGTTGATGGCCATCATTTTTCGGAACTTTTCCCAAAACGCAGATGGTGGTTTGGTGTGATACAAGAAGGGGTCTGCAACCGTAGGACGTTCCTGGGTGGCCGCCTTTTTAGCCTCATTAGAGGCTTGACCTATAATCCGAGCCACGCGCATGATTCTTGAAAGGAAGCGATTGATTGAATTGACTCGTGGTGCTATTGACTGCTGATAAAGGATGAGGTCTTGAGTTGTGGTGGTCGAGTGGTTCCTGCTTGGAAACTTGAGCTCACTGATTGGCGGGAGTGGACGCCACCGGGATTCCCCTTGGTCTGAAGTGTCCCCACCGGTACTCCTCTTCAGTGGAACTTGCAGGCAAATAAATCTCAGGAGAATCA
Organism: Puccinia hordei; assembly: GCA_007896445.1. NCBI lineage: Eukaryota > Fungi > Basidiomycota > Pucciniomycetes > Pucciniales > Pucciniaceae > Puccinia > Puccinia hordei. The sequence continues at coordinate 171,189 of RDRW01000268.1, read as the reverse complement.
GGTTCCTCTTCGTCTCTCACCCAACGTTCTTTGGGAATTTAACTACTCATAATCAATGTGATGCCATCTCCAGGTTCACCGCCCAACAGATTTGCGCCGTTAGGAGGAATTCCGCCCAATCAATCAGGTGATACAAAATTTTTGAACTGAAGGGAATGGTCATTCATTCCAGTTGAAAATGTTAAACAAAATTCTTGACTGCTTTGGAAAGAAAATTGTGACCCTAGGTAAAGATCAACTGAATCCATGCTGCTCTACCTATAATAATAAAATTTACAGGTTGCTGATAGATACAAACTATTCTGAAACTAGCTGAAAACCCCTCAAACTATGCTTGTGTTGACCCCTTGCTACAAGCTGAACTCTGATAGATCCTCTGAGTATGCAAGTGCAATTCCAATTCTTTTTGATCATCTCTGAACTTCTTCACTAAAAAAACCTCAAACACTGAGCTCTGCAAGAATAATAATGAAAACTTGTCTAAAACCTCTAATACTTGCAGTAAGTAAAGAGAAAAATGATCAAATTAAACTTAACATTTGAAAATATGATAAGATGATACAAGAATAATCAATACAAAAAGCTATAGGAACTCAATTCAAAATCCCAGCCTTAATCTCCTTCACCTCTCCGCCATACTCCTGCTTGGCTCTGCACTATCTGTCAAACACCTTTCTGCCATCTGTTTTACTAGCTTCTTCACATTCCTCCCTGCTATTCTCTTCTCCAATAACCATCATATTCTAGTATTTACCTCTCTCAAATTATAATACCCATGCCCTTTATTCTACCTCCAGAAGGCCAAGGCTCTCACCATCCAACCTGGTGTATCCCTCCTTGATCTGTATCCAACCACTCCACACATTGGTCTCCTGATGCACAAGTTTCTTAATCCAGAGAGGAAAACTGAACTCAACACCAAGGTTTTTTTGAGGCTTAATGTTTCTCAATTTTCTAAGCTTGGTAGAGGTCCCTAGATTTAGAGTCTTGTACAAGTTATTTTTCAAAGTTTCTATCTGAAGAGGAAGGGAAAAATTTTGGTGCATGGGGGTTCTGTCTATGTAAATCTGGCTTACCAAGCCACTTTACAGAGACAATACACCACAGATGTTTTCTCAGCACCTGTTTAAAATTGCCTTTGTCCAACTCATGCCAAGGTTTGGTCTGATCCTTGTTAGATACTGGTTTGAAGTTGGTTTGAAGTTGGTCTGATCTTGGTTCAACAACAGAGGTGATGTGGCGCACAATCTCTGCTGATGTTACCTGGAATCATGCCAGATGTTTTGTTTAATGTAACTTTATAATGTACACCATCACCATGTTGAAACCCACCCCAACTTTATGATCAGGTGGACTTGATCCATAGTTCTGACCAAAGATAAGAATTTTTTGACCATGATGATTTCTAACCTCTGTGTTAACCCATACCCTATAGTTTGCTCTGAAACATTCGTTTTATCATTTTAAGCGCACACAGAAGTCAAAAGGAAGTATGGGAGGTGAAAGTGTAATTATTAATGCTGCTTGAACTTGGTCCCCTCTGGCACTTTTTCCCCTTGGGCCAAGGTATTATCATTGCCAAAAATATACCAGTTTGTCTTAAATAATAGTTTTAATATTCTGGTTTACACTTTTTCTGCATTTTCTGAGGCAATAGCTGGAAGAATTCGTCACAAAACTGTACACGCGTATGTTTGTGTGACACCTATACTACCACGCAGCCAAGTGATGCTGAGCTGAGTGCCCACAAAACACTGGAATATCAGGTGAAATATTTTTAATTGTTATATATTATTTTCACCTATAGGTACACAAATTCTTTTGTGGGGATTTTATGAAGTGATTACAAACCCCTGGATAATTTGGGTCTCCCCTGAACTTGGACTTGATTTCCAACACTCATGAAAAAAATCGGAAAATTCCCTAAAAATAATTGTATTTTTGAATTCCTGGATGCCTATCTGCCACCTGCCAGATCACAAGGTGGTTACAGTGGGTGATTTAGCAATTGTTCATCCTTTGTTGCAAAAAAAAAATCATCAAGGGGTGAGCCAGTGATTGAAGCTAGCTCAGTTCAAAAGGTAATCATTTTTTATCTCTAAAGATGTGATTCTTATAGCATCAATCAATAAACAAGATATAATTATCCACTATATCAGATTTTTTTCACACATCTATAAGTATTTTGAGTGATGAAAACAGAAAGATGATTCATTTAATTTATGCAATTTCATAAGAAATGTATATCTACCAAGCCAATAGTTTTGTTTTCCATGTATGAAATCCAATTTTGAGCCCTGTGGAAGACAGAAAAACCATGCAATCAATGAAAATATATTATTACATCAAGAAAAATCTGTTCTCTGCCAAGAATTTGAGATTTCTTTGCAATGCAGTTGTACATGGGTTGTGGAAAAGTTAAAATAATGAGAATAGTCCAGTTGGGGGGTTGATAAACCCATGCCCATGGGCGCATGCCCACGCCCACACACGCCCTTAAAAAAAGGTGTGCAGCCCACACACCTTTTTTTTTATTGGCGTGCGGGCTGCACGCTCATCCTTGGGCGTGGGCACGCCTGTAGATGGGCTTGAAACCTTGTGCTGTTTTGAATGATTTTTTTAAAATTAATTGAATTAAAAGTAGTATTCAACAGATTGGATTGCATGTATCTAAATTAATAATTGAGTTTATTTGGATTGAGTTGATGAGAGATTCTAGAAGACAGAGAGAGAGGAAGAGAGGTGAGTGTGGATCAAATGTGATGAAGTATTACGCTATGATCAGGGAAAGACTCAGGGGTGGAATGTAAAAAATAATAGCATTCCTAAGTACAAAGCTTCAACAAGCTTTTTATGTTTTATGGGAGAAATGAAGATGATAAATATAGGACAAAGGACCATCTCAAAGTCTATATTTAAAGACTAAAATGACTAGAAAAATCTGCTACAACATTTTTATATCATTGAAAAAGAATGGATTCATGAGTTGGAAGTAAGAGAAAAATTCAGAATTCCTAAAGACAAATTGAATATAAACCAAGTTGGGATTAAACAGGTTTAATACAAATTATTCAGTTGTTCTTCCACTGGGTTACTGAATCAATGTTGATGGATTTAAACCTAGGTGGTTTACACCAAAAACCTACTCAAATTGGGATGATATAGATTGAATGCAACCCATTGAGGCTTGCTGATAATTTGACTAATTATTCTTTTCACAGTCTTTTTTAATTCATACTCTTATCTTACTTATTACTCAGTAAATACTTTTTGTTCTAGATATATAGGTAATGCTTTTTTATCATTACTTATATATCTCTAGTAAGCGTAATAGTACAGCCTGCTCACACCTTGTATTCAAAGAACCCTGTGCATTAGAGTTGTGTTATTCATTTTATCTCCATGTGTATTCTTAAAGATAGTATTTTATTCATCAAGGTTTTTGGATTATACTTTTTTCTCAGCCACAATCTGAACACTGTTAGATAGGCTTTATAATATACTATCCCACAATATCCCACATCGAGTGATCAGACCTCATCAGACCTCCTCGGTTATGCCCCCCTGAGTCAAATCTTCAGAGCCCCAAGCAAGCAAGAAAGAGATTGGTCAAAAATAATCTCATCCTCTCTACTTGTAATTCAATCACAGTCCCTCTTTCAAACTGGGTAGGCTTCAAGCTCTGCAGATTATGCCCAAATTGGAAGCTTTGAATATTTACACAGGTATTCATCAGGATACATTCAAAAGATAAATTACTTGATCAAAAACCACTAATTATTATCCAGCCAAAAACTAGCTTCATTTTTCCCTAGATTTACCTTTTCAGCCCTCTGACTATGCATACATTTTTTTCCCTATTTTTTTGGGATGCTACCTTCGTGTTCTCAATCACATGATTGTTTATGTTCTTACTTCTTTTAGATAAATCAATTAGAGGATTCATGCTCCCAGAACACAATTAGACTATCTATGACGTAGTCACCATGGATGATGGTGGTACATGGAGAAAGTTTGTCAGTGGCTGATATTGAAGACTTTGAGTAGTACGACTTGTGGAATAGCTTCTCTTGCACATTAACCCTCTGATTATTACTGAATGTCTCATGGGGCTTTTAAGCATTTTTTTTTCTTTCCAAAACAATCGTCCATAATCACATATTTCTCACGTGATATTAACGTCGTCCACTGGCAACCTTTCGAGATGAAAGAAGCTTTAGATTACTGGGAGGGATGGGCACAAAAACGCTTTATTCATGTAAATAATTTCCTGCGGGAGCTTAGGCCTTCTTTCCCTGATAGTTGATGATCCAATGAGAACATATCCAACAGTTACAAATTCACGGTTAGCCGAGAAGGGGAAATGATTTTAGACATGAAGGAGATAAGAAACATGAAAAGGCATAACCAATCGTCAAGCCAAGTAAGGCCGACCCAATTTCAAAGAAAACAAAATTAGTAGATGATCTCAAAAAAAAACCCCCAAGGTTTTTATCGAGTCCGAAAGATTAGGCAAGTCACTGACCCGGATCAACTTGTAGAGCCCGCTAGCAGAGAAGAGCATGCTGGCTCCAAAGATGGTGTAATATATACCTGAGAAGGTCGGAGGAAGGGTTCGTTTATCAATTCGAATTTCATACTGTATTTTTTTCAAGATGATCATCTAAAGGACTAACCCATGTAGACGCGAGCACGAGGCAATTTCTGATGTACCAAGCGATGATCGCTCTGTCAAACCCAACGCAGCAATCAATCAAAGTCAGGCTTGAATGGTTGGCTGTGATATGGTAGTTTAAGTCAAGAAATAGAGAGAGGGAGCTGACTTGAAACATCCTTTGTTTCTCGGGGATTCGGTTGGGCACTAAGATATCGGCAAGCAGGAGTGTAATCAGTCGGTTGCTTTCATCAAACTTGAGCTTCTGGCGTTGTTGAGCAGCCGGGATAGATGGACGTACGATTGGTAAGGTAGTTGATCATTTTGATTCGATCGATTTCGAGCTGGTGAATAGTTACGAGTACAGGTGGATGTTGATGAGTCGATCTGGTTGGTGGTTTCGTTGGTGTCGTCCTCCTTGGCGATGGCCCCTTGCCCCCGGACACCTCCGAGGCAAAAGTGCCTCTGTCACACACCTGTGACAGCCTCAGGCGTGCACCCCCGAGGTTCCGGGGGAGAGGTTTTTGGTCATGCTGTACATTTTAACATTCAAATTATCCTCTGCTCCCAGGTTCCAACTGCCTCCCTCCATCACCGACACCGAATGAACTCGCCCGGACGAACGTTGGCTCGTCCCCATCTTCTCATCGGAATAACAACCCATCCACGGCTCCGAAAATGAGCTTCCCGAGCCATCCACCCACCTTGAGCAAGGTGGGAACCGGTGATCCAGTACTGGCCAAGCGACGTGCGAGAAACCTTCTCAGAGATTACTATGGTCTTGGCGGATCTAGTGAGGCTACCAGTCCTTCGGGATCAGAACCGGGTGGCTCCAACTTGTTAGGGTCGGCTAACGACGCTTCACGCACCATCCAAGCTCAGGAAAAACTTTCGATCGATTCTCCCTATTTTGACGTCGACACTTATTTCAATAAACTCGTCGGAAACTCATCACTGAAATCACTACTCTCTACTGCAAATGAATTGATGTGCGAGATCCGTGAGCTTGATGGGGAGCGTCAAAGTTTAGTTTATAATCATCATCATGAATTAGTCGAAGCAAGTGAGACGATTGATAAGGTAAGCCCTCCCAATCAACTGTGATTATGTTCTTTCATCATCCCCCTCTTTCCTGACCTTGGCTTTACTCTTTGTTTGGGATTCCATCTACCCAAAATCCTAGATGAAGAGCAGCTCTCAAAAACTTGATGGAACTCTGTCTCAGTTGCAAGATTCCTTGTCGGTGATATCTCAACTGTCTACGAGCCTAACTAGTAACCGAGCACCGAGCAGTTTACAGGCCTCGGCGAATCCAAGCTCGGTCACCGAGACTCCACTGACCAGCAAGTTTGAGGATGGCCTCCATCTCTCCGCCTTATTAAGTTTACCTACCCTCCTCAAGGGCCTTTTAGCCACCGAGACTAGGGCGGCGGCCGATCAACTTTGGGGTCAGTGGGAGCCTGCCTTAAGGTCATTTGAAGAGGCTGGAGTTGATGGTGCCAAGCAGGTCGGTAATGAATGTCGAGATGTACTAAGAAATGCCAAATCGTTCTCTACTTAAAAACACCATGCTGCAATCTATCTCACAGAGATATTAAATAGCTCTCTCTTTCTCCTGCTTTCAAAAACATTGAGGAAATAGAACTTTTATGGACTCACCATGAATCACTCAATGTCTACTCCATTAGTTGGGGGCATAATTGGTTAGGTTGAAATTATCGCAGTCAAAGCCCCTCGGGTTCATGTTACATCAGTTGAGATCAACCCATTTTAAGTTGGTTGGGTGCATCCCAGTTTGACTGGGACCAAGGCTCAATGGAGCAAATAGACTAGAATACAGCCTGCAGTATTTCCTGGGGCCTTTAAGAGATGAAAAGAAAACTATTTACCCTGTCGGCCTGTTGATTAACTAGGCCCGTTGTGATTTGGATGCTGAAGAGTTCATGGTCGTCCGGGTTTAAGAGTCGGTTATGTGTAAAGCATTTGATCGAGCCTGATATGGGGCTGAGCTACAAAAAAGGGACCCAACACAACCTGCAATCCCCTTTTGACCGAATTCAGAAAAAACTGTGCAGTTCTTACATTCCAAAACAACAAGGAGAAAAACCAAAAACTCAAGAAGACTATATTGGGTCAAAGGGCAAGAAGATATTTGATTTGTTGATCTTTCATCCGAGCTTAATCGGCAAGAAGATGAAGGGTTAACCCAAGGTCGTGAACCTGTTAGAGAACCTTGAAGCCAGGTCGATGTTTCAAAGAATAGAAAAAGGCAAACCAGCTGCGATAGCTTGATCACATCACATCTTTTTGGAGCGATTGGAGCTTTGGGTGGATTGGATTTTCCTTCTTCTGTTTTTTTTTGTTTTTTTGAACGGGTCACAAAACCAAGCCAGTAATACAGAAAAGGAATCATATAAACTAGGAAAGGTTAGGAAGGGAGATTACTGGGTCAGGCCCCATACAAGTCTTTCAATAACCGATAAACCAGTGAAGAAGGATGTCCACCTCTAAGAAAAAGGGTTGAAGATTGTTAGACGGTTATATTCATGGAGCAACGGGCAAGGAGAAATAAACTCAACAAGTTGGTGATAAACAGGCTGATCAAGTTGGCAGGGACATGATCGTAATAGGGGTTTACGACTTCGATCTGGGCTGGAGTAGGTTGATTGGATGACTTGCCAAGCTGGCCTGAATGAGCTTGAGGCTCTTGTAACTCATCAACAGCCAAGACTTCGTCTGGAGTGTTGATATCCAGGGTCGACCACTCATCACTGGCACTAAGATAGACGGGCGCAAACTTGAACATCCCGCATATCACGACGACGGGCACATTGTGGACCTTGGCAGCCAAGGCGAGTCCCAAGGAACCAGACTTGGCCAGGATCGAACCGTCCGCAAAGACGATGTGACAGCCAATGATCAGCTTGGTGCAGCGCGAGATCAGACCGAAGGTCGAGCCATCAGAGATCATGATGTTCGGGATCTTGGGAATCGAATTCGTTAGCTTCTTCGATAGCTTTCGACCCGTAAAGTGTGGCGCCGTCTCGGAGATGATCACTGTGAACTTTCTCTTGTTCTTGGCTGCGGCTTGAAGAAAACTGGTGACTGTTCGTGAATTATCCAAGGTCATGATGACTTCCCTTTCGTTTCAACAAATGTGATTGGATGTAACGACATACAAAGAGCTCAAATCAGTGGTTCGAAACTTTCTCCGGTCTGAGATCATAGAAGAAAAAACAAAACAATGAGCTACCCTGAATGAATGTGTTCGGAAGCTTGAGCAGCAACGCCTTCTTGGACGAGGTCTAGTTCATCGTAGAGTTCTTGGACAGCCTCGATGAAGATCGGCTTCAAGCTTAAGGAGTTCGAGTTGAATTCGCGTTCTTCGTTGAGTAGATCGATCGGCACGTTTTCATCCTCATCAAACAATTCGTTCGTCATCGGCTTCTGACCCAGCAATCTCGATACGCTTTCTTCGACTATACCTGTATTCCGAGGCGTACTGCAATGTGACGAGGACGTGGTTGAGCGATAATGTGAATCATTGCGCTTGTTGTTTTTCAGCCGATCTGAATACGCTCCGACATGCGCTTCCAGGGCACTGGCATATCTATCGTGGTAGCATTAACCCAGGCTGTCAACTTGAGGTTTTTTTGTTTTTGGATCCAGGCTCTAGACAGAGAATTACTAACTCTTCCTTCAAGAGAATGATGACCCGTTTGACCATATTTCCGATGACGAATTCTGTTGGTCAAGTAAGGCAAAGTGAGAGATCATTAACGCAGTACACCGTTTTTACGTCGAGTAGGATGACTGACCTCTCGGGGCCATTTCTGATAAGAAATCACCCACTTCAACCAGATGGCCGCATAGTTGATCGAAGGAAGTGAACTTTGCACTCGCAATTACTTCCCGTAGGAGCTTGATAGTTTCCGAGCCGGTCGCATGAGAGCCCAGGATCTGTCTGGAATTTGTTCAGAAAAAAAAACGAATAAGCTACATATCTTCAGTCTGATTGAATATTGCTCGAAACCGTACTGACCTATTCTGAAGTTTATAAGCAAATGACTCGATTCGCTTGATGATCTGGGCTTTCGAAATCTCGTGTGTGAACCGTTTGATGGCCATTTCTCTTTTGAGTGCTTGGGTGTTTCCAATTTGCTGACTCCAACGAAAATAATTGATGTATGTATGTACATACATAAATACATACCGTACATGCATACATAGTGTCGATTTAAGCTTCAGCGTTTTACCGAATTCGGTAATAAACGAAAACGACTGAGACCGTCACACTCCAAACATCACCACTTACATAAAATACATCTTCAACCACCACCCACCACCACAAAACCCCCAAAATCTAGGAAACCCAAGCAAAAACAAACAAAAACGCAATACATTGAACCACGACGGAATAAAATAGCAAACTTCTCGGAAACACTTCTCAGTCCATCGATCGATCAATCGGACCACCGATAAATAGTCTTCAAAACATGGCAATGGCACTGGCGATGATACAGAACGTCCCACAATACATCTCATCCTTTCGAGTTTGCCAAGCCCTCTGCTCACTACTTACTCTCATCAAATCACTCTGATCCCGATCTCTCAACTTGTCATACTGATCAGAAGCTGACCTGTTTTGTTTGTTTGTTTGTTTTGGTCGATTAATAGGAGCAACGCTTATCTGCCATTCGACCGTTTTCAGAATTCTTTGATTACCAGAGAATCTCACGTCCAAATGACTTGAATGCAGCGACATCCGTAAGTCAACAAAACGACCACTATCAATCCCCAATTATTTCTAATGACCTCTGTTGTCATCCGTAGAGAATCACCTATAACACTCGCCATTTCAGTGGAAACTACGCCCTCATCGTCGCTGCTCTGGCGGTCTATAGTCTCCTAACAAATCCCTTGCTGTTGATCTCGATCGGCTTCTTGGTCGGTGGTTTTGGATGTATTCAACGTTTTGGTAAGCACGACCAATTCCCTAGGAACTTAACGACGAATCGAACCACCAACTTATTTCTTGTATATCTTTCGATCAACAATCAATTCCTACTAAATTCTTCTTTTTTTTTTTTGGCCGTTCTCTCTAATAGGTCCCGATCCCAATATGCCTTCTGAAGGCCAAATGATCAGTCAAAAGAACATGTACATCACCTTGTTTGTGATCGGTATTCCGATGCTCTGGATTGCTGCCCCAATCGCAACTGCTATGTGTATGTTCTTCCGTGCTCCCTTGACCGTAGAGATCAGCTGGTCAATCTCTTCCTTAATTTCCCTACCACAGGGCTTGTCGGATCATCCGCAGTAACAGTTCTAGGACATGCGTCATTTCTCGAACCCAGTGTTGTCAGTCCTCCTTTGTAGATCTCAGACTCTACTCTTCAAACCCACAGAGAGCATATCAAAGGCGAAGTTGTGGTTTGACTAGCTGCCATTCTTTTGTTGATTAATCTGTTTCTTCTTTTACCCTCATCATTATCACAGGAATCGGAGTATTCGTCTGTCCAGCAAGTTTAGAAACCATTGAACCTTGGATAATACTACCTCAACTATGCTTGTACCACCCAACAAACGGCTCCTTCATGTGGATTTCAGTCTTGCCTTGCTTTGCTTTGTTGTTGTTTGAGTTGGTTGATCGATTAGAGGGTAGATTACACCGTTTTTGTGTGTATGACGTTGGGCTTAATTTGTTTTTGTTGGTGTTTTTTGTACTCTTTATTTGCACATTCATCCTGCTACGTCCCTATCCTTGATTCGTATACGATCATAGAGCTTCCTCAAACTAACCAAGACCTTTCAAATCAAACTCAAGTCATTAGCACCTCTTCTCTCCCCCTTTGAAACCTTGTGTGATTAATTTCTCTTATTATCTCGATTGGAAACTCAGGTGCCAACCTTAGTAGGTTTCTTCTACTACCTAGAACCAAGTAATGGATGAAAATTAAACCTCCATGTACCCAGTAGCCCCGTGAGAGGAACAAGACCACTGAATGAGATGATGTTAGCCCGCTACTGTTGGCAGGTCCTTCACTTTCTTTCCAGAGCCAGACTCTATTCGAATACACGTAGACAGGTTAAGCATTCGGTTCCACATTGATACCTCAATATAGATCAACTGTATAATTGTTTCAAGGAGCTCGAGGTCGTCTCCGATGAAATGAGCAAGGTAAAGCTTTGATCGAAGATGAGAGAAAGGAGTCATTACTACCTATCTCATTCTCTCTGTCTCTCTCTCTCTCTCTCCTACATGATGGCTCAATGGTTAAGCCACAAGAGCTGGGCAATAATCGCATCGGGTAGTATACATACAGCTTACAATCGTGCCGATTTCAACAAACAAATGGTCTGAATGTTACAATGAATCGTTAAAACATAAGTCTAAGCTCAAATAACGAAGCACGCTGAACGATCGGAGAGATGAGATCTAAAATGCTTAGATTAATATATAAATCTCAAGACTCTATCACTCTGCCCGATACGAAAGAACGAAAAGCGAAAACTGGACAACCGCCGGTACGAGAAACGAAAGTTGAGTTACAAGTCTACACTAGACTGAAGAGCTCTTTGCCTATCCCAACCGCTCTCGTCGGTAGCCAAGTTCGGTACTACATACATACGTCAGACGTCAGGAATTTTTTGATTTACAATTTTGGTCGGTTCGGTGCAGCCATATCATCCAAACTGTGCCAAACGAAATTTCAGTTATTGGTACATTTACTGATGCTTGCAAGTGGTTACATATACCTGGTCATGAGCGCGCTAGTCAGGAAATCGTCAGGAACTGGTGCATGGGCTTGGGAACTTAAGTATCGTTTCGCGAGATCGACTTTGGCTGGGTCTAGCCCCTTGGCGGTCGTCTTCTTGGCTTGAGCAGCTTCTTCCTCCAAGATTTGATCGATCCACTCGGCAGTGATTTTTTTGTGAGCGTCGGTCATACTACCATGTCTAACCCATTGCCAAATCTGAAGACGGGCTATTTCTGCAGTCGCAGCGTCTTCCATCAAGTTCGCAATCGGTACACAGCCAACCCCAGTAATCCAATTGGCGCAGTATTGTAAGGCAGCAGAGACGTTCTCGCGAATACCTTGCTCGGTGATTTTCCCGGGTACATTCGTGTTGAGTAGATCGAGGGCAGTCACTTGTACTTCAGAGCGACGCACATGATATTGGTTTGGTCCAACCATGTTTTCGCTGCAGGAAACAAGGAGTCAGCCAGACGGACTCGACTTCTGCGATCACTGAGCGCACTCACTTGAAAATATCAAGAGCGACTTTCACCAAAGCAGGATGGGCGACCCAAGTTCCATCGTGACCAGCTTTAACCTCTCTCAATTTGTCGGCCTTGACCTTGTTTATAGCCGCCTCATTTGCTTTGGGGTTGTCCTTGATCGGAATCTGTGCACTCATTCCTCCCATAGCAGCAACGCCCCTCGAATGGCAAGTTTTGATGAGGAGACGGACATATGCGTCCATGAACGGGACGGTCATCGTGACATCCGAGCGATCCGGAAGTACAAATTGAGGATTGTGGCGCATTTTTTTGATAAATGAAAATATGTCTGCCAAAAATAAAACGTCAGATTCCTTTTGATTAGGCACGCTTATGAGCTTTTGGAATAAATAACTTACAGTCCCATCTTCCACAATTAAGACCGGCCGAATGTTCTTTGAGCTCAAAAATGAATTCATCCATTTGAAATGCGGCAGGGATAGTTTCAATCAAGCAAGTAGCGCGGATCGTACCTCGTGGCAAGTGAATATAATCCTAGTGAGCATATGGAACCAATTAGTAAAGTCAATTTCCGGTTGCTTTAGGCACGAAGATCGGGACTCGCCTGTGCCATTTTGAATATATCGTTCCATAATCTGGCTTCGAGGTAATGCTCCATTTTGGGAAGGTAAAAGTAAGGGCCAAACCCCATCTTGATGCACTCCTTGGCATTATGGAAAAAGTAGAGCCCAAAGTCAAAGATGCCCCCACTTATTGGCTGACCATCAACCAGCAGATGAGGTTCATCTAAGTGCCAACCACGAGCTCGGACAATTAAAGTCGCAATATGATCGTTGAGTTTATAATCCTTCCCATTGGGGGCTTTGAAGGAAATCTGTCTTCGAACGGCGTCCCTCATATTAATCTGACCATCGAGATTGTTGAGCCAAGTGGGAGCATGTGAGTCTAAGAGCACAAGAGAAAGGAAGTAGAGGGATTAGGCCCCAATAAGCTTAGATTAGGTATGAAGGATTCGTCTACCTTCAAAGTCCGCCATAAAGGTAGCAGCGCCGGAGTTAAGCGCGTTAATGACCATCTTACGGTCCACTGGTCCTGTGATTTCAACCCGACGATCCCGCTATGGAAGACCAGTTACGAAAGACATGGTTTCAGCAGGTAGAGAAGTAACAAGCTGATGATTGAATAGGGAGGCTAAGAGGTAAAGCAGGCAAGGTGAACTTACTAAACCAGGGGCTGGACTAGCAGCTTGCCAGGTAAGGTTCTCTCTGATCCATTTAGTTTCCGAATGGAAGTCTGGGAGACCGCCGGCATCCAAACGGGCCTGTTCGAGTTGGCGCCGTTGAAGAAGTGAACGACGGGTAGGTTCAAAGTAGCGATGTAAGGTGGCCAAGAACTTGAGGGCATCGGGCGTCAAGATGGCCAGATGAGGAGCTTCGACCGGGCGGGTGATGGTCACGCCTGGTGGAGTCTGGACTTGGGACATGACTGGTGGATTTAAAAATTTTAGGATCAGGATGATGATGGAGCGAAGTACTGGTTGTTGGTTTGAGTTAGCAGGAGAAAGTCAAAAGCTGTTGACCGTGGTAGTAACTATCTATTGACTTTGAAGAGTCATATACAAATTTACTATGGCCCTGGATGATTACACGATCGAGAAAAGATGATGACGTCACCAAATAGTCAGCGTGAAAGACTACATGAGTCGCCTCAAGTATTTTTAGACTTGGCTGCTAATTTCACCACGCACGCACTTTTTTTTGGTTTCACTTCGAAATAGCCCTTTTTTTGACGTAAACTTACAAAGATAAATCAAAGTCTCTCCGGTTTAAGCGTCGGACTGGTTTCGTGCGGATTATCCACAATTGTGTGGATAAGTTTTCGACAACTGTCGAGCTGTTTAGCGAGCTCGACATTTATTTTGTCAAGAGTGTCCCCACTTGCGGCTCGATAACCCGGCTCGATTGCTGGGTTATCGAGCCGGTTCCACACTCGTGCTCCTCTGCAACTCGAGTCGATAACTCGAGTGGAGCACTACCCGACGAGTGGGGAGCTCTCAGGGGTGTTGAATGGGAGGGTTCACAATAAGGTGACTTGTGAAAGGTATTCACGGGTTACCTTATCAGAGCATCCACAGTCGTGTTAGAGCATCCACCACCGTCTCTGTAAAGTGGCTCGGTAAGCCAACTTTACAGAGACGAAGCCCCCGCGCGCCACCCTCGTGGCCTCTTTAGGCCTCTTTAACTGAGGAATCGCTAGGATTTTTGTTAGAGGTCTCTAAATTTAGAGACCTCTAACGAGCTCGGTAAGGTAAGATCCCTCCTTTCCCACAATTCAATCCTCATTCCCCCCCTACAGCCCCGCTTACCGAGCTACTTGGAGAGTCCCCGAGGGTGGGGACACTCGGTTAGCCAGCTGCAGAGCCCCCCTACCGAGTCACGAGGGCGTGGTTTCTCGGTAGGGTAACCATCGAGCTCGCTAACCTCTCCGCAGTTGCGGAAAAGTTAGCGACACAATGGTGGATGCTCTTAGAGCTGGAACCGGAAACTCCCCGGAAAATATATTGCGGTCAGTGGACTATATATATGTAAAGTCTATGTACATACTTGGGTTGGTGAGAGACCAAAACCCATAAGTTCACAAACTATACATATAAAATGTGAGAAAATATAAAAATAAAAAATGTCATGGGAAAACGACATAACAAGTCGTTCCAATAAAATTTTGACAACTGTGGAGCTCCTAGCAAGCTTGATAGTTAATATATCAAGACTGTCCCTACTTCGAGGCTTGATAAGCCGGCTCTATTGCTGGGTTATTGAGCCGGTTCCACACTAGTGCTCCTCTGCAACTCAAGTTGCAGAGGAGCACTACACAGGGTAGCAGTTTATGGGTGGGGAGTTCATGGGGGTGTTGAATGGGAGGAGGGTTCACAATAAGGTGACCTGTGAAAGTTATTCACAAGTTACCTTATTGAGCTCAATAGAGGTCCATAAATTTATGGACCTCTATTGAGAATCCTAGAGATTCAATAGCTGTTGAGTGCTATCGAGCGCACAAGTGTGGCATCGTCTCAATAAAGTTGGCTTATCAAGCCGACTTATTGGGACAATTGTGGATGCTCTCAAGAATCCTAGCAATTTGATAGTCGTCAAGCGCTATGAAGCGCACAAGTGGAGCAACATCTTGATAAAGCTGGCTTATTGAGCCAACTTAGAGCAACTCCACCGCAGGCCCGATATTTGGGGCCCTATATTGCTCAAATAGGGCCCACAAAAAAGACATAGGGCGGGCGCAGATCCTCTTTCTCCACCACAAGCCGCTATCCGGGCTCAAAATTTCCATGAAACCCCATCCCCAAATCCCCCCTATGTAATCCATTGTGATCCTCCACTCACCACACTCTTGATCAACTGCCCTCAAATAACCATCACACTACCCTTGACTCATGACCACACTCTTGATTGACTACCTCAAACTTACAAATCAGAATCCTGGAACACACCAAATATGGACTGTCAAATCCTCCATTGGAGACAGCGATTGATTGCAAGCTCAAATACAATAACACACGCGGTCATCCAGGCAACCAACGTACTGCTCAACGATGAAAAAGAAGAACCAGTCCACGGTGGATCTAGGCCGGGAAAGCAACCAAACCAACCACGTGATTTTGATGGTGCCTACCAAAGGCTTGTAGCACACTACTTTGCTGAACATCCCCTTTACTTGGAAATCTTCTTTTGTCAATGGTTTCAAATGCACCGCAAACTCTTTTTGAAGATTGCTCAAGATGTGGAAGAACACAATGAATATTTTGTTCAAAAACACGATGCACTAGGGAAGCTGGGATTACATCCTCTACTCAAGATCACCAGCGCTTTGCAAATGCTAGCTTACGGATGTGCCGCCGACTGTAACAATGAATACTTACAGCTATTGGAGACCACTTCCATGGAGAGCATGGATAGGTTTTGCAACTCGGTTGTTTCAATTTATGAAATTGAATACCTTTGACATCCAACAGTTGATGATTTAGAAAGGCTATTGATTATTGGGAAGAATAGAGGGTTTCCTGGAATGCTTGGATCCCTAGATTGCATGCACTGGGAGTGGAAGAACTGCCCATCTGGATGGAAAGGACAGTTCCAAGGGAAGGAGAAGGTGTGTTTTTTTTCTTCCTGATCTTGATTATTGTACTGTACAAATATTATGTTAACATCTTTTTCTTTCTGTATTTTCAAGGTACCAATGGTTGTTCTTGAAGCGGTTGTGTCGGCAGATATGTGGATCTGGCATGCTTTTTTTGGTATGCCGGGTTCACATAATGACATCAATGTTTTGGACTCATCGCCGCTGTTCAAGAATCTACAGAATGGTGTTGCCCCCAAGTGCAACTATACAATCAACAATCACAAATACGAGATGGGTTATTACCTGACTGATTCAATCTACCCTGACTGGGCTACAATGGTCAAGACATTGACCCAACTGCAAGGACTTGATCAGAAGAATTACACCAAGAAACAAGAAGCCTATTGCAAAGACATTGAGAGGACCTTTGGAATCTTACAAGCTCGGGTTGCAGTTGTTTCTCGGCCAGCTTGGGGGTGGAGCCATCACAATCTTGTGAACATCATGAAGACATGTGTTATTCTCCACAACATGATTGTGGAGGATGAACGAGAAGAGAAATACAACTTCAACCTTGACCTCAACCCCGACTCCAACTCTGAATTTGAAGGAGATCAAAACGTAATAATCACAAATGTCACCGTGCTACATCCACCTGACAGGACCTCTCCTTCTCAGCTTGATTGTGACCAGTTTTTGTCAAACTATCAAGCAATTCAGAACTCAGAAATCCATTTCCAGCTTTGCAACGATTTGATCAAACACCTCTGGGCTCTCAAAGGCCGCTCTCCTCAATGAATTTTCTATTTCTATCTTGTTCCAAATTTTAACTTTATATGTCACCTTATGTCACCTTATCCTTCCTCTCAAATCATTCACACTTGTATTCTTCTCGCTTCCACAATTCTAAATATAAATGAACAAAGTATGCTGAAATTGCTTGGTTCTCAGGACAGTAATGCACTTAGGAATGCAGAAGTAACTACAAGCAATGGATCAAATAAGGGGTAAAATTGACTAGAGAAGGGGTAAAATTGACTAGAGATAACAGATATGGATTATTAAGAAGTCTAGCTAGTGCTCGTGCTTGATTCAAGAGTATCAAGGATTTTTGTTTCAAATCAAAAAATCTACGGATGGATGGTAGGATTACAGTCGTCCAAATCCTTTTTCATAATTGCTAATTGGACCTCCAGTTCTAATATATCATTCTGTCTCTTCAATTGTGCCGCTATTTCCTTCTGAGCTGCTCCAACATCATCTTTCCAGTCATTGGTGCCTTTGGCTTTTGAATGGTGAAGGGCTTTGGCCTTTTTTTTCCCATTGGGCAATCAGAACCTAAATTTACCAAAGATTTTGCCTGCGTTGTTGTAGAGACCAAGTCATTTTCTGGGGCCGTTCCAGAGGGGTCCAACCTAGGTAGTGATTGATGTGCTTTGATGCTTGCAGCTCAGTTTTTGGAGTTTTTTTGTGGCTTCAATGTCTTTTGGCAAAAGTAGTTGTTCCATTTGGCACACTTGTCAAGTAGGGTGTAGCATCAAAGGTGACAAAACAATGTGCCTTGATCCTTGGAGTAAAGCTGGAGAGCCATGTTCAAGTGGTCTTCCACGGAGGCTCCACTTGGATTCAAGTTCTCAACTTGGACTACACATCCTCAAAACTTGCTGATATGTTTCTAAAGTACTCCCCATCTGTTCTTCAAGCCCTTTGGAGTTCATGGCGGAAGGGGGATTGCTTTAATATAGATCTTGTGGACTCGACCCCAAAACTTTGTAGCGCTTTGATTGGTACCAATGTGTGGATCTTCAGTTATAGTAATCCAGGCCTTGCACAGCTCCAAGTCCTTGTTCTCCTGGTAGTGACTTGATTTTGTACGCTTGGTCTTGGGTTCATCCTCTTCTGCTCCATTGCTTGCTTGATTTCTTTTCTTTTTTGGTGTTTTCTTACTGGTACAGTTTGCAGATGGGGCTGAGGCTGGGGCTTGATCTGAAAAGACATGGATCCAAAGAGTGGACAATAAACAAAATAATAATACTGCACAAAATCAATGAGACAAAAAACCTACCAGTTGTGTTGGAGATATTGCCTGTTTCATCAAAAGTGTTGGTGTTTGTTGTGCGTGGGGAATTGGGGTTGGTCAGAGGTGGAAGTTTGCCATTGGAGAGAGAAAGGAGGACGGGGTCGAAGGCAACCATGGTGTATGTTGGTCTTGATATATTGGCATACTCTGGGGGAATATAGGGAAGACCAGGAATGAAGGTGCCTGTGAAACCTTCCAAGGTTGGAAGGTTTCACAGGGGATTGGGCAATAGGGCCGGTCCCGGTTGATTCATATATATACAGCTTGGTTGGGACTTTTGGCCATTGTCCCTATTATAGGTTCCCATATAGGTACTGCGGTGGCTGCGTTTTGGGGACCCGCGGGCCCTATGTGGTAGTATAGGGCCCGGGATAGGGCCCATGGTGGAGATGCTCTTAGACAATCTCCACCTTGGGAAGCTACCCAAGGTGCTATATTGACTGTACCAGGGCACCTTGCCACAGTCTTAGCAGCCCAAGGCTGGGTTGCTACACACGGCAAGCTACAATATATTGTAGCTTTTTTAAGTGTAATTTTGCCATTGGGATTGCACACTATGAATATCATTTGTTTTGAACTACAAGTTTTTTAAGTTGTAACAATTGTTTGAGCACTTGGTGTTTATGAGGACCTAAGAGCATCTCCAGCAGCCCGGGGATCTACCAAAGTAGCTTTAGCGGGCCCAGGGGCGTTTCACAGATCTGTCTCAGATCTTTCACCGTTGGTGCCACAGCAGCCTGGCAATAGCGCCGGGGGTGGATAGCCTTCCAACCATCCAAGACCAAAAATCTACGGCTCACTGACTGCTGACCCAACTACTATACCTACCAACACCACCACAAAAAAAAGGATGAATCCCGTTGAGCTCATCAACTTCATGGACAATGATGACAATTATCTTGCATACAAAATTGGTGAACAGCTTCTTTCACCCAACCAGGTTCACAAAAGAGGTGGTTCTACCTTTGTACGGAAGACATATAATTGAGGCCGACTTCAAGCAGAGAAGCAACTCCACGCTGATCATTTTTCCCAAAACCCAACCTACTTGGAGGAGTTTTTCCGCCGCCGCTTTTGAATGCGCCCACCTTTGTTCCTCCAAATCCTCCAAGCAGTGGTTGAATACAATGACTATTTTGTCCAAAAGCGCAATGCTTCTGGACAGCTTGTCTTCTCTCCTCATCAGAAGATCACTTCCGCCCTCAGAATGCTTGTGTACGGGGCCAGTGCTGATTCAATTGATGAATACATCAGAATGGGTGTTTTTTTATTTTTATTTTTTTGTTGTGAGTCTTCTCAAAACTGATGACAATTTTTTCACTGCCAGCATAATTTCCTAGGATGAAGTCATCCCAGTTAAACTGGGATGCACTCAACCAATTTAAACTTGGTTGAAATCAAGTGATGAAATATAAATCCAAGGGACCCCCCTTGGTTTTATATTTCATCGGTTGAAGTCAACCCACTTTAAATTGGTTGTTTGCATCCTAGTTTAACTGGGATGAACTAAACCTAGGCAATTATGCTGGCAGTGTGTATTGCTATCAACCCAAAGGTGAAAGTACCGCTCTAGAATGTTTGAAACAATTCTGCCAAGCGGTGGTTTGCGTATTTGCCAAAGAATACCTGCATACCCCAAATGAGGCAGCTGTGGCTAGGCTCTTTCAAATTGGCAAGATGCGCAGGTTTCCTGGAATTCTGGGGTCTCTTGACTGCATGTATTGGACTTGGAAGAATTGTCCAACTGTATATGGCGGTCAGTATATTGGTAAAGAGAAAGAGCCAACAATAATCTTGGAAGCCGTAGCATTGTACAACACATGGATTTGGAACGCTTTCTTTGGATTGCCTGGAACTCTCAATGATATTGAAGTGATCAATTGATCTCCGCTCTTAAAACACTTTCAGGACGGTACTTTCCCTCCGGTCAAATTTACTGTCAATTCAAAAGAGTACATGTTGCCGTATTATCTTTCTGACCCAATTTATCCAAATTGGGCGACATTAATTCAATCAATAAGTTTCCCGGTCAATGAAAAAGATTTTTTTTTTTTCCAAACATCAAGAATCGTGCCATAAAGATGTGGAGAGAGCATTGTGGAATTCTCCAAGCTTGTTGGTCTATAATCAAGCAGCCCACTCGGTTATGGGATCACACAGATTTATGTTATATAATGAAGGCCTGCATCTTGATGCACAACATGATTTTCAAGGACAAAAGGGATTCACGCTTTTATTGTAATTGTGAATACAATCAACCGACCAACCAGATTCAGAAAATTCATCTGGATCTCATTCAGATTTTGATTTTTTCCTTGCTCACTACCAATCAATTTGTTGTCACTTGATGAATGGTGATCTCAAGGACTCCTTGATAGAGAACCAGTTGAGATTACATGAAAAAACGGCTTAGGAAAAAAGAAGCAATGGGAATCACCGGGGTTGAAACTGAGTACAGCTCATTGGGTGGGGACTTTGACTCTTAATTGTTATTCTTCTCTGTCTCATTTTTCAATTTTTGCAATAAGATAATATAATCATAAAACAAACTTGTGTTTGATATTGGAGAAGAGAAAAAAAAACTAATATTGAGTTTGACATTGGAGAAGAAGAAAAGAGGGTTTGTGACATTGATATCAGAGCACACAATTGATAAAATATAATAAAATCAAGAATCATGTATTTCCAAACCAACTCTATTTAATATCTCTTTCTGCTTTGCTTCATAGAATCTACGCTGCATTTCATTCATGGTGGATGTGTCCTTGCTCATGATAGCATCATCAGCAACCATTTGTATGGCTTGCATCTTATCTCTTGAAATCCTGATGAGCTCCTTCTGCCCGTCACAGATTTCAGTGTCCTTGTAAGTGCGTTTTTTGGTAGCCTTGCAACCCTCAGGGCGTGACGATCCAAGTGTATGTTCACAAGATTCAGTGCCTTCTTCACCATTGGTTTCCATAACGCTGGACGGCTTGGATGATGGGTTGGAGCTAGGTGGCAGTGGTTGTTTCCTGGTTGTTGTTTTTGATCAGGAACCCAATTCGTCCATCATCTCTTGGCATTTGGGTGAGTTTTGTAAGATTGACCAACAGTGGTCAAGCGTGAATGATGTTTGCATGTCTGCCTTGAAAAGAGCCTTGGACTCAACGCCCTGTGGCAAAAATTAGAGCAAGTTAGTGATTAAATGAATTAACAAGATAACACAATCAATTCTTGCTTAAAATTTTGTCACAAGTTTTTCCACTCCCAAGTCGGTGTTCAACATTGGCAAAATAACCACAGTTTTTTTGACTCAATGAAGCATTATTGACCATTGACTTTCAAGGGCTTCTTGGAAACGAGTTGGAAAAGGTTTAAAATCTTTATTGTTTTTGTGTTTGTTGGTGTGTTCATCCATCATCCTGAGGAACAGCTTGTGTATTTGTTCCCAAAACGTTCTTTCCTTCTGACCAGTTCCAACTTCAGCATCTTTGCTGGTGTTGAGCCAGCTGATACAGACAATTTGATCCTCCTCAATACTCCAGTTGGGGTTTTTAATTTTTTTCTCTTCAATTTCACCTTTGAGCTTGGGGTTTGATTTTTTCTTGTCATGATTGGATGTTTCGGCCATATCTTCATCCTTTGATAGTTTCATTTTTTTTCTTTTTGGGAGGCAAGTTTTGGATTGTTGCACCGTCAAATTAGGGATAGCTTGTGCAGAAGAATTCATGGGTGTTGATGGCGGTAATGATACTTCATTGTGATTGAAGTGACTGAGGAATATTTTGACATTCGGATTGATGTTGGTCATTGTATATCTGTTTCATTCCAATATTGATGAAGATGTACCAGTAGATAGAGAGAATTTAAACAATGTTGGACGTCCAGAGGTTGGATGGCGGACGTGGAAAAAAACAAGATCACTGTTTCGGGAGGCCTTTGAAAGCTGCTACAGGCTGGGGTTTGTAGCCAGCTGGGATGAGGGATTGGATTGGATTGGATCATATATGGATCCTGTAGCGGGTCTAATGGAGCCCTGTTTTCCCGTGCAACCCGCTAAATTTAGAAAAAAGTTGGGCGGTCCCATCTCTGCTGGATATGCTCTAAGTTTCTGTGAGTATGTGGTAATCTAGACAATTTGATCTACTGGGTTGTTGTGTGATGTTTTTAACCTTCTCAAGTTGGTTTGTAAACAGGTAACGGGTGTTGAAATTGAAAGAGAGGATTTATTTTTTGTGTGAAGGGGACAACTAATAAAGGGTGAGGTGTAGTTGTCCTGGGTTGGAAGGGGTAGCGGCCAGGGGTTGGCCTTTCCGGGATTCAAACACTGGACTTTTAACTCTCTCAGGAGTGAGATAATTTATTGCACATGGGCAACACCGAGCATCCGTGGGTGATGGTTACCACTAGAACATGTAGCTTGAAGTGGTGAAATATTTTGCAGATTGCACAGTATTTTGCTGTGTGATACTTGGCCAATGGGGTGCTATCAAGCTGCTGTAGCAGTCCCAGATCTGGAACTGCTATAGCAACCAAGCTTTGAAAATTGCTATTATAGCACCCGCAGTGGTGTTGCTAAATAGGGTTTTGGGGTGCTATATTTAGCATAGCAACCCAATATAGCACCTGCGGTGGAGATGCTCTTATGAAGAAAATTCTTGATGCTCCAATAACATTCAAATTCATTTTAACTTATTCAAATTCATTTCAAAATAAATAATTCAGAAGTCTTTTCAAATGTGATTTATTTTGAATTCAAACTGATCCAGAAGTACAATCAAGCAGGTGGTACCAAGAAGTCCATGCAAGAATCATGGACTTCTGAAGTTCTTCCTACTGTTAGATATTTCCACATTGTGTATGAAATTTTGATGAAATTGCTAAAAGTAGAACCAGACTGAAAAGATAACATGTGTCAGAACAAAAAGGAACAAAGAAGAATAGAAGAAAGAAAGAAAAGATGAAAGGGAGAAATGAGGCATACTATCAATCAGAGAAGATAAGAAGAGAGATGACGAGGTCTTGTAGGATGATGTGAGCAGTGGTGGAAGCAGTGATTGATCTTTGATTATGAAAGAAAAATAAAAGCAAGAGAAAAAAATAAGTTCAGTGATTTCCTCATCAAACAAAAATTGATTGAGGCCGTAAATGATACAAGAGTGAAGAAAGGGGAACAAACAGGACAAAAGCTTATAAGTGAGTATTTTTCTTTAAGGATGATGAATGGAGCGGATGAGCAGGGATCTTGATTTTTAGAGACAAAGGAAAATGAATTCAAGTGTGAGTTAATTAGATCTGATTTGATTGGAGCTGAGAGTGACTTTACAGGGTTAG
Organism: Puccinia hordei; assembly: GCA_007896445.1. NCBI lineage: Eukaryota > Fungi > Basidiomycota > Pucciniomycetes > Pucciniales > Pucciniaceae > Puccinia > Puccinia hordei. The sequence continues at coordinate 147,762 of RDRW01000268.1, read as the reverse complement.
AATCTTGATCTTAGAATGAGGTTTGAATATCTTGAGTGTGAGTGATTGATCAGAGACTTGTAGAGGAGAGTCAGTGGCCTGAGAGTTGAGTAGTGAATCGTAGAGTGGTTGATTGAGGAAAGTGTAACAAGATGAGCTCAAGATTTTTTATTAGACTTCTTGAGTAAACCTAAGCGTGTGCAGGCATCTGCCTCCTGTTCATCAACCTGTCACAGAATCACAGAATCACTTTCACAAGGCGGCTGAGCCTGAATTGTCATATACTCAACATTGTGTTTCCTTTTTTTTAAAAGTGTCTCTCCTCCTGTCTCCTCTTATCAATAATTATGCTAATGCTTTGTTGGAAAAAAAGTGTAGTGTAGTGCAGTGGCCCAGTGCTGATACAGTCTACAGTATCCCTTTTCCCAAACCAGTTGGGTTTACTTCCTCTGACTCCATTGGAACCATTGGAAACTTCCTCTGACTCAATTGGAAACTTCCTCTGACTCAATCAGAAGTTACTGTCTAAAAATAAATCAGATGATATTTTCTCCAACTCAACAAACCCATCAGAAACTCTTCAGCTCAGCCCAAACCAATTGGATCCAATAAGATCCATTATGTAAAATTGTAAGTTTTTTTTTTGGAATCAAAATTATTATTATACAAAACTGAAATGATTTTTACATCCAATACATGGCTGCATTGGATGGGACCATCTTGAAAGCAGCTTAAATCCCATTGGCTCCAATCAATCATTTCTACTTAAAATATGAATATTCCCCTTGGAACCCAACATTCCATTCCCTAGGTTGATCAAACCAGCTATCCCCACCCTTTGGCAAATAATATCCACATTCCAAGCCATACTGGTCCTCTGCAAACCTATACTATCCCAGACCTGCCCATCTTCTTTTTCCTACAAATGGCAACATGAAGGAAATGAGTTCAGCCCAAAAGGCTCAGAGATGATGAGTGGGTCTCAAACCTTGCAATCCTCTGGATTTACTCAGAGCTCTTGGCCCGCTGCACAGATAGATCCAAAGTCTATACATAATACCCTTCAAGAAATCCAGGGCACATCCAGACTCAGAAACAACTTTCTCCAACAGGCCAAGCTTATTAATTATTGTTGATTACTGTTAAACAAAAACCAGACTAAGAAAGAATAAGATCAGAAAAATATACAAAGTAGATAACAAAGAAACTAGTTGAAGTATTTACCATGAGTATGTGAGAGTAATTAAAGTAGACAACCACTGTAATGATTAATTTAAGATAGGAAACAGGAAACTGTTAAAGAATAAAGAATGTAAGTTGAGATGTGTTTTTGTGAGTGTATGTGATTTGTGATTTTCTCACCAAGTGGGGAATGAGGCCGTGAAGTATACGTTGTTGTGATTTAGGAGATGTGATTTAGAATGAGTAGAGAAGGGAGAAGAGATGGGAAGAATAGAGAGAAAAGAGATAGGTTAAGATAGTTGATCTATGTCAAGTATAGTAGTGAGTTGAGGTAAGATAGGATTGTTGATTGAGAATAGGAATGGGAAGATTTGTATGAGAGAAAGGGATATTTGGTGAATAGGATGATGATTGAGGAAGAGTGGTAATGGAGTAGGATGATCAGGAGAGGATAAGGAGGAAGGATGGATTTATTGGGAGTTGAAATAGTGATTTGAGTTGGAGAGAATGAAAAAGTGAAAAAATGATGTCACAGGAGATTTCACGGCACTCAGAATTCAACACCCCCCGCAACTTGATGAGAAAAGAACTTCTCCAAAAAAATTTTTTCACAAAGTTGGTTAAGAGATTCTAAGTTGCTGGGTTTGGTTAGAGCGTTGGCCACCATTTCCTCAGTGGGAATGAGTTTAACTGCTATTTCATTGTTCTTTTTCATTTGTCAGAGCAATTTGATTTTAATGTCTAGATGTTTGGTCTTGGAATTCAATCTGAAGTTTTTCAATTTCTCTAACAGGCCTTGATTATTGATGTTGAATTTGGTTGGGTTCAGTCGTTCTTCCCATAATTCTTCCACAAGATACTTGATCCATTGATTTTCTTGCACGCCATTGGATAGTGCGTTCAATTCCGCTTCTGTCAATGACATTGTGATATTTCATTGGTTCTTGCTGTTCCAAGCTACTGGGCACACTTTCCAGAAACAAATTGATCCAGAGCAAGAAAGTCTTGTTTCACAATCATTTGCCCAAGTGGCATTGGTAAATTGTTGCAATGAACTATGTTGACTACTTGATTCAGGTCTCAGAGTAAGTGATAGATCCACGGTACCGGTGATGTATCTCCAACAGTGGATTACTTGTCTCCAATGTTGAATACCAGGATGGTTATTGAAACTTGATAATATGGAGACTGCAGGTGCTAAATCTGGGCGCGTTTGACATTCTAGATAGTTAAGAATACCTGTGTGAGTGCAATAGTTGATGTTCAATTTTGAGAATTCAGCTTTCTCCTTCTTGGTTGCTGGAACTAAATGGACATTAACCAAAAGCGGGGTCTTTGCTGTTCAACATTGTGCAATTCCAGCAGCTTCTAATCCCTTCTTGATGAGGCTTTGCTGTGAGAGTTTGATGTGCTCATGACTAATCTCAAGATCCATTCCTAGGAGTGTATTGGGTTCATGAGCTGAGGAGTTTGGGGATCACAAGAGAAAAAGGGTTTCAAACAATTCTGCATTTCCAATCACTACTAAGTCATCTACATAAAAAAATATAACTGAGTGTTTGTCATGATGAATAAAGAGACAAGGATCTGCCAATGGTTCAAAATTGATTTCCATAAACCAGGAGGTGAGTGTCTTGTACCAGTTTTCAGGAGCTTGTTTTAGACCATATAAGGATTTATTGAGGTGTAAATAGGGAGCTTTTCTCTTTGAACCTTCAGGAGTCTTGATGTAAAGTGTTTCTTTCAGAGGAGCAAATACGAAAGCACTTTTGACATCAAATTGTCTGATATGTAATTTTTTATCAATAGCGTATAGGAGTATGATGAGCAGATTAGTAAATTTTCTGGTAGGTGCAAATTTTTATCCATAGTCTTTTCCTTCAATCTTTCTGAAGCCTTGAATACAAAGTTGGGCTTTTTTTCTTTCAGCTGAATAGAGGGTTGAAGGCTTGGTCTTGAAGGTCCAAACAATTCTTAGGAATGACTCTGGTTCTTCCCATTTGTTTTCCCACACGTGATGTCCTTCTATGTTTTCAAGTTCTTTGTCGGCAGCAACAGCCCATTCTTCTTTGTTGGTTTAATTCATTGCTTGTTGGAGCGATTTGGGATCACCGGTTAGATATGAGTATTTTATGGGTTTGACTCTGTCAGTTCTATCTCTCAGCGCTCTACTTCTGTTCAATTCAGGAATCAGATCATGGGCCACTTCTTCTTTGTCTTTGCTGTCATTTTCTGCAGAGAGATGACTGATTGTTTCTGAGATTTTGTCCGTAGACTCATTTGGTGGTCCAGTTAGATTGTTTTCTTCCTTCTGTTCTTGAGAATCACTAACTTCATCTTTGAATGAGCTAACAATAAATTCTTCATTCTCTTTGGAATCCTTCTTTTTGGGATAGTCAAGAAAGTTCAGATGATTGGAGTCTAGAATTTTTCCAGCTTCTGTGATTATCTTGTACAATTGTGGTTCTTTGTTATACCCAATAAGATACCCTAGTCCTCCTTTTTCAGCAAGTTTGGATCTGTTTCTTTCAGGCAAAAAGAGATAGGCTACTTGAATTCCAATTGGTCTGAAGAATTCAAGAGGGATGAGTCTGTCTTTGAACAGTTCATAAGGTGATTTCTTGCTCCTATGAGCGGGTATTTGATTAAGAGCTAATGCACACAATTTGATGATGAATGTCCATAGCCTCTTATTCAGTCCCGAGTCTCTAAAAGTCGCTCTCATGGATTCAAGGATCGTACAATTGAATCTTTTGGCTCGTCCGTTTTGTTGTGGAGTGTAGGCATCAGAGTATCTTGCTTTTATAGTATGTTTATTACAATAATCCAATAGATATTTATTGATGAATTCTGTGCCTCAATCCGAGTGAATGATGGTGGGATGATAGCCTATTCGTCAAGCTTCAAGATCTATGGCCTGTGCAAGAGATTCGGCCACTTTGCTTTTGCTTTTCACGGGGATAACAGATAGAAATCTGGTGCAGCTATTGACCACCGTTATAAAGTATCTATGACCCTCTCTCAATGACGGAGCTATGGGACCCACAATTTCTAGATGCAATTCTTCAAAGGGCTTAGTGGCTCTTGAATGTCTAGTGTGGAAAGATCCTTTAGTGATTTTGGCAACGGCGCAAGCTTTGCATGAACTAAAGTTCTTCAATGGAATACCCAATCTCTTGCAAATTTGGCTGTAGCTTGCATGACCAAGAGATTTGTGGAGCAACTTGCTGGAAGTGAAGAAGCTGTTTTGCGCAACGTTGGAGAAATGAAGAGTGGGGAGATTGTTTTCGTATGTTCCTCTCATAATAATTGATTTGGTTTTAAAGATACTGAATGTATTCATTTCAAAGGAGACACGAAAGTCGTCGAGTACAAGACATTGTACGGAAATTAGATTAACAGCTATATCTGGAACAAATAGGAATTTATGGAGGATTATGTCGCCAAATTTGTTTGTAAGCTTGATGGATCCCACTCCCTTGATCTTGAGTGATTCGGCTCCGGAACTTGTTTTGACTATTCCGTCTTCTTTAAGTTTGATTGTGGTAAACAGATTCAGATTTGAATTCATGTGAGCTGATGAGCCTGAATTGAGGATGAAGTTTGATGGAGGATGATAGAGAGAAGAGAGGAGACTGCTGACACTGGTCTCTGATCGTTGTTTCTGGCCGCTGTATGTGGATCCTAGAGCTGGTCGAAGATGGGGATGTAACATCCAACACTTTTCTTTGGGATGTAAAGTTAGCGGGTTGTGTTTGTTAGGTTTACATTTTCTTGCCATGTTGGCGTTGTACAATGAAATTTGCCCGCTGTTAGTCGTTTTGGAGGCTCCTGATCCAATGGCAATGTTGTGACCATGAGTCTGTAAGTGATCCAGTATGACGGATGGAGTTATAGTGTTAGCACTCTGAGTGATGTTGGTCTTCATGGCTTTCATCTCAGTAGTGTTGGGGAATTTTTTCATGATCTCAAATGTGATTATGTCGGTGTCTATTTTTATTCCAACTTTGAGCATTTGTTCAATTGAGGATTTCATCTGGGTAATAAAGCCAGTGACGTTGGATTCATCAAAGGTCCTGCAAGTGAATTCTTCCCAAACTCTTGCTTGATTAGCTGAGTTATGAGAGGCAAAGTATTTGATGATAGCTTCCCATATGCTGAGGACGTTGGTGGAGTTCTTGTTGTTTATAACGTTGGCTTGTACGGAAGCATCAAGGCAAGCGTTAATGATGGTTTGAATAAACAACTTGTTGTCTTTGCTGAGTTCCCCTGTTCCAAGAAGAAATACATCCTTGGCTTTGAGATTTTCAAGGAAGTTAAGGAATCAATGTTTCCAGGCAGTGAAGTTTTCTTGTGTCAGAGTTGGAATTTCTTTTATGGCAGTCTTGAGAGCTATTTATTTTTGTTTCTCAAGAATATTAGAGGTTTTGGCCATGTTTTCTTATAGTTTAGTGAGTTGTTGAGGTGTCTGGTTGTTTTGTTTGAAGGGGTTGATGATAGTTGGATTTGTCAATTTGACTGTTAATTGTGATTAATTATTGTTGATTACTGTTAAACAAAAACCAGACTAAGAAAGAATAAGATCAGAAAAATATACAAAGTAGATAAGAAAGAAACTAGTTGAAGTATTTACCATGAGTATGTGAGAGTAATTAAACTAGACAACCACTGTAATGATTAATTTAAGATAGGACACAGGAAACTGTTAAAGAATAAAGAATGTAAGTTGAGATGTGTTGTTGTGAGTGTATGTGATTTGTGATTTTCTCACCAAGTTGGGAATGAGGCCGTGAAGTATAAGTTGTTGTGATTGAGGAGATGTGATTTAGAATGAATAGAGATGGGAGAAGAGATGGGAAGAATAGAGAGAAAAGAGATAGGTTAAGATAGTTGATCTATGTCAAGTATAGTAGTGAGTTGAGGTAAGATAGGATTGTTGATTGAGAATAGGAATGGGAAGATATGTATGAGAGAAAGGGATAGTTGGGGAATAGGATGATGATTGAGGAAGAGTGGTAATGGAGTAGGATGATCAGGAGAGGATAAGTAGGAAGGATGGATTTATTGGGAGTTGAAATAGTGATTTGAGTTGGAGAGAATGGAAAAGTGAAAAAATGATGTCACAGGAGATGTCACGGCACTCAGAATTCAACACAAGCCACTGTTTCAGGTGAGTGCATCAAGTTTCAACTTCTCTCATTTTTCTTCCAAAGCTGACCCAAGATGTTTTAATCTGCAGATGAGCCAAGAAACCAGGAACACTTCTGTATTACTGCTGGACCTTGACAATGTCCTTGGCCTCTGGCCAATCCAAACAACCCTGACTTTGAATGAAACTATTGACCCACCCCCAATGCAAGAAAAGCCTCACACAGTGCTGGTTTAAAAGTGTGCCTAAGCAAATCCATCCATCCAATCCTACTTGAGGATAATGTTGAATCTTATGGTAGCCAGGCTGCACAACAATAACATTTTGATAAGGCACCTTTCTCCTGGGTCAAGGCAACGGTGGGCCGCTACGCTACGCTACGCTATTTCACCGCTAACTGTTAGCGTAGCGGTTTTTTCTTTTCCCAGAAAATTTGTAGCGTTAGCTGAAATTTCACTCTGCTACACTAACAGTTAGCGTAGCAACAAATTTTTCAGTCCATTTTTTTGTAGCGTTAGCGGGGAAAATTCACCGCTGTGCTAACAAGTAGCGTAATGTTTCTGGCGCTAACAGCTTTTGAAGTTCTCAGGAGCGTAGCGGCATCATCGCTACGCTACGCTAAATGTTAGCTGTTAGCTGATATTTTTCCCGCTAGTTAGCTTTGAGGATTAAATGCTAACACTGAATTTTGACAGCTAAAATGACATCTGTTAGCACCTGTTTTTTTGTCTTCCTACCACCCCCAGTCAAGGCATATTTTCCCAAGTATACAGTCCAAATGATCACTCCCACTGAGTGTCTTACCACGATGGACAGAGTCTCAACCCATCTTTCAAAATTTAAAACTTGGATAATCATCATTGAGAATACATGTAGATGTACTGTCCACCTGTGTTGACGGTAGAACACTCCAGCTACATCCACATGTTTCACTTGCACCATCTGAGTCTGATAGATGTTAATTATTTATGATCCTGATAGAAACATCTACATATTATCTACATAGTATATATATATATGATATACTGTGATATATTTTTTAAATTGAATCTATTTATCATTTTATTCACTAGAGTTAGGAGATTTCAATTATTTGAACTGACTCAGAATGATTTGACTGGTTGAGCTTGATTTTTTTAGCAGGTGGTGGCTTTGAGGAATTGTCCCGCTGATTGATAAATAGCATAAACTAAAACTCTCACAGCCCACCAATTCCTTCTGTATGTATCCTTTCAAAAAGACAACTTCTTTTTTTTCTGTAGGGATTTATCTACTGGAAATACCACTCATGTGTATAGTTGTATCATATTATCTTGGCCACTTGCACCCAGACAACTCCCCCATTTTCCTGTGAACTTATTGCCATCACTTTATTCTAGCTTCTCTGCTTACTTCTTTTTACTGATTCTCATCCGTGTTTTGAGTTTGTCTTTGTACCTCTGAAACAAAATGATAATACAACCATTCAAGCAACATGTATCTATAAAGCAATTTGATTGCCTAATTGAGACATACACACTTTACCCCCTCCCCCCCCCCCCCCCCCCCAAAAAAAAAAAAAAACAAAAAAACATGCACAAACAATCCAACACCGGCTTGATGTCTTCCTCCAGGTCTTGCGACTTCTTCTAAATTTCACATTCACATATCACCAGAAAACGACAGCACCGGGTTCAACAGGGATAAGAGCCCTATGGGAAGTAAGATTAAATGATAAAAAGATGATCAAACATACTTTTGTTTTTGGGTGTATCAACTTCTGGTACCTTAACACATCCATTCCACAATTCTGTCAAGTTGGAAGCCTGGACTAAAAATTAAAGGTTAGCCTTATCCAGTTTTGTTCTTCAGATCTTCAATTTTCTGGGGAATGAACCTGAAAAAATCAACTCAAACAGTAAGGTGGACTCCCATAAACTAACTTCTTAGCATGTTCCTGCATAAGGTGTTGGACTCGTCGATTCTGGTATTTGTTTGATCTTTCCAAACACTCGATACGATAATGTTCTCTCATACTCATCAGATTTTCTGCACTCAGAGATGTTACCGGATCTATCAGGACTTTGATGAACTTTCGACGATCCAGACGGGGATCAATATATATGATTAACTAGGACCTACTTCTCAAGTAATGTTTGAGTACTTGCCATTGTTTTGGCAAATAGAACGGTGTTGCCGATCTGAGATGTTGAATCGATCAGTGAAAAATAATGATTGTAATCGAAAATAGGCTGTTTGAGCTGGTCTAAGTTGGTGTGTGGGCACAAGAAGAGTTGTAGTGTGTCGTTGGTTGGCATGGTAGTAGGAGAAGCAAGCCCAGTTTTGGAGAACACGGTAAACGTGTTCTGGGTATCTTGAAAGATTTGATTGTTTTCTCCTGTACACCGCTCCAAGATACTCCGATGGATCTCTTGAACTGATGCGGTTGTGGGAGAAGAGATGAGGTAGAGCGCGGATGATGTTTGATCGGTGGTTTCTGGAGCAGATAGGCCTTCGAGACCGATCAAGTTGAGGATTTCAATTAAACGTTCCGGGTGAGGAGTGAGATCGAATCCGACTAGGGCCAGATAACCCATTTGATAGGCCTTGCAAACTGCTGCGATGTGGTCTTGATCACGATATTGGGTCCATAGGATCGACTGGTCGTCCAAGTTCTCTTTTCCTCAACTCATCTCATGCAGCTTATTGCAGACGACTGGTCCATCTTCTCATCTTCGAGTCCATCTCTGGTCGGTCGTCCCTACCAGCATTGCAAAGATCAATGATCAATTCTGCCCTCCAGCGGGCTCTTATGTTAGAACCTCTTTCATCTAACTAGGATGGTGATTCTCCTTACCAGGAGCTGGCTACATTCTCCTCTTGTCTCTCTCTCATGTATTTACATAGACAAATAGCTAAACGAATGTCTTTCTCGTTATCAACTGTTTTGTCTGATTAGAAGAAAAGAGGATTGATTGAGACGAGGGAGGATAAGATCTGTCTCTTATCGATACAGGTTTGGATGATAGTACAGGGAGAGTGAGGAGAATGGCCTGGTGGAAGGGCATAACGAATATGAGCAGGAGATTGTTGTTGAGGTCAATACACTTTGGGAATAAGTTAGAGATGGGTCCGCCCTGCCATTGACCCCTGAGTGCAGAGCAACAAAACTGGGGTTTCAGGCTTCGACATCCCTCCAACACCCATGAATGTATTTCTTATCATGGTGTATTTTTGTATAGGTCTTAATTGGTACGCTCTAGGCTCCTGGTAATTCTTTCTTCCTGCTATGTAATGTAATTATTTATTGATTGTATTTTATGCGGATTCCTTTTGACCAAAAGGGAATAGGCTGGCTTGAAACATGTCTGACCAACCTGTATTTCTGCCTCTCTGCTTTCGAGTAAAACATTTAAAACTGCCCAGACCAATCACTTCGGTCAGGACATCCCATCTTCCTTCACCGGATTCTTTGTTGAATAATCTACCTAGTCTTTTAGTATCTTAGAAAATTCAAAGGGGGGTCAGTTAGGTGCCCTGGAGAGTTTTCTAATTTCCTACAAGTCTAAACCCAATGTCGCTTCCATCTCTCATGCCTCATAGTCCTGATTCTGAGGAGGAATATGAACTGGAAGATCATGATCCAGGCCATATTCATCTATCTGAAAACTCTTGTGTTCAACTCTCTGAGAGATCTCGCAAAACACTTAAAAGTAGAATTTTTCATTCAAAATCCTTCTACCACAGTTCCCTCCCATTTGTATTGAGAATGTCCAAGCGAGTTAAAAAAAACACCTTCTCAATTGATCATCGCACCTTTTCACACTCCCATGACTTAATTGTAACCAATGATGGCAGCGGGAAGATAGTCCTTTTTTTAGTTTCCTTTCATCCCCATGATTCCTCAAACCCAACATTCAATCATCTTTCTGAACTCATAGGAGACCTATACCTTATGGCCAACCATCGCTCAAATCTGAAAAATAAAGAAAAGCTCAGCGGACGTATGGCAGGAATAGGGTTTCGGGGAGGTTATGAGTCAGAGAAAACTGCTGGTATGTTTCTCTATCGTAAAATTAATCAAGATTCATCAACTGATACTGAGACTACTTTCTAGGCACATATGCAATCCAAACAAGCCTGGCACCCTCAGCACAACACCTTGATACCATTCTCCAGAAAAATCTGCCTACTCACAACAAATTTGTGTCTGATCGTATCCGCCATTTCTCACGGGGTGCTCATGAGCAGAATAGGAAGTCACTTAAAGAATTTGGAATACCAAGCTGGTCTGATGAGCAATGGGAAAGTAGCAAAAACGAACCAGAACCCATTTGCTCAAATGTTATTGTTACCACAAATGATTTCTCCAACAAGCCTCACTTTGACAAGGACCAGAACTTGTTCACATATGGAATTTTCAGCTACATCAACCGACAAACAGGTACACCAGTTTTGCCACCTTCAAACACCCTGGGACACGCCATCCGTTTCCCTGAATACGACTGTAACATAGACTTTGGAGGTATACCAGGAATTATCGAAGTACTCTGGAAAAGCAACAACATCAGTCACCACACCATTCGGCCACCACAAGAATTGAAAACCACAAAGCTCACCACTCACTTTGGATGTTCCTTTCAGATCAGTCACCGTCTTGTAGCAAGAGCAAAGTCTCTCAAAGAACTTTCACCGCTAGAAAAGAAAAAAAGAACTATGTGTCAGGACGAGCGTTCAACTAAAGTTTCAAGAAGATAAATTGTGTACTTCTTGTTTTCAGGTTACAAATAATACACAGATAGTTGTTTTCTTCTCTTTTAATTGTTTTCTCTTTGTTTTTTCTAAAAGTATCTCTCTCTCAAATCAAGCCTTGGTTACGGCTGGCACACAGCCAGAAAGTAAGAGTCAAAAAATGAAATATTCCATTTGGAGCAAGTAGGACATGCTTCTAAGATCCATATTTAGATATGTAACTATCCTGTCATTGGAGAGTTTGTAAGAAAAATCCATTATGCTGAATGATGATTTGGTATCAATGATGGGAAAGGGTATTGCAGAGAAACTTCCATTTACCATGAGAGGGAAAGGGATTAATCATCCATTTAAGCCTGGAATCATAAAAAAAAACATGTTTATGAATCACAGTGAGGTACATAATTACATAGGTAATTACATTATTAATTCCTTGCTTCAGTCTTGAGTTATATTTGTGGGGATTCATTGTACTCTGGAGGTCCTGCTTGTTTTTTTTCTGGTAAAATTTCTCAAGGAACAGACTATGGGAAGGGCAGCCTGGGCTGGAAAACATGTAAAAAGTGAAGAGTCTATAGCTAAAATTTGAAGATACATAATACTAATAGACACCATGATTACCAACCTAAATTGGAAACATGGGAATTATGTAAAAAGTTTAACAATGTGGTCACATTTTCCTAGAATATATAAGTTTTTGAATTTTATGACTCCAGTATCCTGAAATAAATAAAAAATCCTAATTTGTGAATATAAATCTACACAAATTGATATAGTTGCACATGTGTACATGGAATCCCCATTCTTTATGATGATTAAAGTATAAATTTGGGGATAAATATGTTCAAAGGGGTAAAACAAATGGAGCGCGTACATTATTTGTTTGTCATCAGGGGGGATTGAAGAGGATACATTATTCCGCTTTCCAATACGCTTGTGATGTGGAGCCAAAATCCAACCGGATACTTTTTTCGAATACTCACTTCAGCATCAGCTTTAAATTTAACATCCTGTCATCAACCATGTCTCAGTCTAGTCAACCAGTCCAAATGGACAATCAAAACGGAAACATAAGTGATTCGTCAGGTGGCCAGACCCGCAGATCTTCACGAGTCACCACCCCTATGAGGCGATCGGGAATGATTCAGCCTTCGCCAGATTCACGTCGATCAATTTTTCAACCAAATTTTTCAGAAAGAAGTCACACAGAATCAGCCTTGGTATCAAATGTTCAATCAAAGAAAAGAAAGGACCTTTCATCAGAATCTCCGTCTGAAGAACAAAGTACTCCTCTCCCTGGAAATAAAAAGAAGAAGAAAATGCCAAGTCAACCTATATCAACCTCTGAAATCACAAGCTCCCAGGTGATTGATCTTTCTCAAGACTCAGAACACGAAAACGCAAAGGCCGTAACCAAACGTAGAAGAAAAAACCAGGAATTTGATGATTCCAAGGATTTTTTTTCAGGACCAACTCGGCGTTCAGGTGAAGTGTGTATTTTTTGACCACTGATTTTTTGAAATGAATACATGCTTATTGATATATATAATTTTTGATAAAAGCCTTTAAGTAAAGTGCCATCAACCTATACCTGCTTGTGGTGCAAGAAGGATGTCAGGGTGTCTTTAAGCAGCTTTTCAAATCTTCGAACTCATTGTGATGGTTCCCGTCAAAAAGGAAGGATTTCTGATGGATGCCCCAATTGTCATCAAGCAATCTCTTCTGGTGCCAAGCTTCCACCGACAGCACTTGAAGAGGAAAGAATCAAACAGACTACCCAATCTGGATTGCTCACCAAACATTTTGCCCCTGTTGAAAAGTTTGACAATCAGGTTCTCAATCAAATAATAACTCTTTGGCTGTTACGGCAATCATTACCTTGGAACCGTGTTGAAGACCCCTATCTCCGAGCTGCCTTCTCCTATTGTCAAGCAGGAGCAAATTTGTTTAAACAAAAGTGGGCTGCAACTTCTGGACGAGTGGTATACTTGGATTTACAAGAGGCTATGATATGCCGGTTGAAGGTGAGTGATACCATTGCATTCAATTACATGTAAAAAAAATACTAATTTCCCTTTAAACAACATTTCCACAGGATTCTGAGAGAAAGTTTAACTTGATACACGATGTTTGGACAACAAAAGGAAATCGCTTTGGATTTATTGGAGCTTCTGTCTCTTTTATTGATAAGGATTGGAACTATCTAGTGCTGCATCTGACTCTTAAGCTAGTGGCCTGGCACCATAAGGGGAGCATGCTGGCTGAACCTGTTGTGAACGTATTGAAGAAACATGATTTACATAATAAGATAAGCACCCTTTGATTCATCACTGGTAATCTGCCAAAAACTTATTTATTTTTTGTCCTATAAACACATGCTTTGCCAGACAACTGATTCGGGATCAAATAACAACACAATGGCCAAAACGATGCACTCCAAACTCATTGCCCTTCCCCAAACCACCGATTTGGATTGGAACTACAAGACAATGCATATCAAGTGCTTTTGTCATAAAATGGCGCTTGTTGTCAATGCTGGATTGAAAGAATTGGGCCTTGAAGCTCCTCCTCCACCAAAGCTCAAAAAGTCATTCCTTGGAATTTTCCCTTTTTCCGACACAATGGACCCAATAATTGAAGAGGACGAAGAAGAGCAATCAGTAGAATTATCGGTTGAAGACAGGGTGGAAGATGAGACGGATGTTGATGAGGATGAGCCAGATCTTGAAACTGACAATGACGACAATGATGAGGGGACTGAATCTGGATACAAAGACTATGATCAAATCACCTCAAAGAATAAAAATAATGAGAAATCATCTGCAAATAGAAATTATTCTAATGATTTGAATGAGTTAACCAAAGCGGTCAGCTGGATATTTTATATTTTTTTTATTTTACTAGCAATCAATTACTGAATCTTTCCTTCTGCTTTTTTTGATATGTAGCTGGACTTTGTAGTACAAAAGATTACCTCATCAAGTGCATGGAGAGCTGAATTTGACCGCCGTGCCGAGGATTACCAGAAGCAAAAAGGGGGGACAAAAGTGAATGGTCTGATTGCTGGTTATGGAATCCGCTGGAACATCAAATATCAAAGCCGAGAGAGGGCCTACAGGGCAAGAGAGGTATTTCATTGAGCTTCAACTCCAAATAATGTGATGGTACTGATAGACATATTGTTAAACTCAGGTTATTGATGCAATGCTCCGTGACGAGTATAGTAAATTCCAAGATCAAATTGTTCGGTCCAGCCGCAAAGAAAATCACAAGAAGTTTGGCTACTTCAAAGAAATTCTGTTTACCAGCAAGGAATGGATAATGATCAATGAATTGAATCAGGAGTTAGAAGTAAGATACATTCATTCCACAGATCCACTTATATATTTCATACATAATGCTTATTTTTTTTGATAGCCGTTTAACCGTTTGACCAAGGAGATGGAGGGAAATGGTCCTACAGGTGCTTTTGTATTGCCAAACTACTATCAAACCATCTCTGATTTAAAGAAGAAAGAGGCAGGATGCAATCGAGGGCATCCATTACATCCAATGTATGTGAAAATGATACAAAAGCTTGAGGTCTACCAAGAAGAGGCGCTTGAATGTGAAACACTCGTAATGGCCACTGTTCTTCACCCAACGTTTCGCATCAAAATCTTCTCTCATTGCTGGCCTGAAAAAGCAGAGGAAGCCGAAGCAACTTTGGACCGCCTTTTTGCTAAACGAAGGGATTTGTTGAACAAGAAGAAAAAATCAAACATTAACATCTTGGACGAGAATACTTCAAATGTTGAAAAGGATAATATATTTGATTTGTTCAACACTCCTGAAACATCGGATGAAAGCAAAGAGCTAGAAGTATATGTCAAGAACATGGATCGCTTAACCGGTCCAGATGGAAAGGATCCCAATAGTATTTTGAGGTGGTGGAAGGTATAGCTTCTATTTGTTCTCAGCTTTGTCCACTTGCGTTTGTTAGCTCATATTGATTTTAACAATGCTACTTAAACTTTTCAGGTTCATTCATCAACATATCCAGTTCTTTCATCATTAGCCAGGGACTACTTGGCCAGCTCAGCATCATCTTGTGCTGCAGAGCGTACATTTTCTTCTGCTGCCAATGTTTGCTCAAGTGGCCGAGGAAGCTTGAACCCATGGACAATTGAGAGGTGTGTTAGTAGTCACATGTGGTTGAAAGACGGTATACAGGTGGCTGGAAAGTTTGCAAAAGCTCAAGGCATTGTTAACAACTATACAAATTTTTCCCAAAAAAATAATGAAAATAAATAAAACTCTTATTGCTCTTGTTCATTGGTCTCAATATTTCTTCCTTGTTTCATGAATTAATGAAAAAAAAAAAAAAAAAAATGTATATACAAATAGTTTGCACAATAATTGCTATCTGACCGCCTTCATATTATTATTATCCTTATTCCCTAGTTTTTTTTTTTTTTTTTTTTACTCCTCAATATTGATTTATGAGAGCCTCTTCTGATTCACTACGGGTGAGTGGTATAGCTGAGCAGGGCGCTACGCTAACATGTAGCGTAGCTGAAAAGAGCGCTACGCTAACAGTTAGCGTAGCTGACAAGAGCGCTACGCTAACAGTTAGTGTAGCGTTTGTTCCAGCTAACACCGCTACAAGTCAGCTAACAGGTAATTCCTGTAGCGTTAACTTTTTTTTTTTGAAGTCGCTAACGCTACGCTACAGCTATTTTTTTTTTTGACAAAAATTTTGTAGCGTTAGCTGAAAAAAAAAACCGCTAACAGTAACTTCGTGTTAGCGTAGCGATAAAAGCTAACATTACGCTACGCTACAGCTATTGTTAGCGTAGCGGGCCCACCGTTGGTCAAGGTAAGGTTCCAAGCTGAGTCAAATCATGTGTTCCTGATTGACCAACTAACTGGCATGCATTGTGACAATAAGGCATTCATTCCTGAAAAAACTTAAGTGTTTGGGGCTGCTGACTTGCCATCCACCTACAAAAAGGGCCCAGCCAAGGTCCAGTTTGAGAAGCTTGCACTCAAAACTATCAAGGGTTAGAAAGCTATCCTCTCAAATCCAATCAAGGCTGGTTTTAATCGGCAGGAACCACTGGACCTAGTTCCTAGCCTTTGTGATATCATTTCCAGAATGTTCTCTGCTTTTCATCCTATGTTCAAACACCTCAGCCCAGACCAAATCCACTCCAACTCACAAATCAACCAAGGGACTAGGGCTGTCAATTGGGTTCCTGCGCTTCATGGCTAAATGTAATTGAATCCAAAACCCTATGCAACCAACTAACAAACAAGTGTTTTTGTGGGATGATATCAATGACCAAATGTGAATTTTGAGGAGGAAGCCCAGTGTTTACAGTGTTGCTTACTTCAAGCTTGTCTACCAAAAGGAGGTTCCAACTGTGTTGTGGCAGAACTGGGACAGCCACAACACAGTCCCAGAAGTTCCAGATTCTGACCAATTACTACATTTTGAAGAAAACATTGCCACAAATTCTAGTAGCTTGCTTGAAACTCCCAACCCAAACCCAGTTTAATTAATCCTATTCTGCATCTCAACTGCTCATGATTTTAGTCTCTCTCCATTCTATCTCTTTCTCTTGGTCCCACTATATCTCCATCTATTGTTCCCTCTTTCTTGCTCTCTTCCTTGATTCTATTTGTAATATTGACTTTTTGATTAATTTCTATTTACGCAACACACTAGACACAATAACAACATCAATGCTCAAGTGAGCCAAAAATTGAAGGGAAAAAAAACATATATTATTCAATTTGAGTGCAATGCTCCCTTCACACTTTCCTTTGAATTGTCTTTGAAACTGTTTCAAATTTTCCTCAGAGTGATTTCAGAGTCTTACTTTGAAGTAATTTTTTAGTGGTTTGACTTCAAAATGACTTTGATTTTTCCTTGAATCCACTTCAGAGTCATTTTAAAGTCAGGCCACTTCAAAATGACTTTAAATTTTTCTCAAAGTTGTTTTCAAGGCTCACTTTTAACCAAATTCAAATTTTCTCACAACCAAGGTCCATGACATCTCCTCCTGCAGGCAGGGTATTCAAATTCATTTTAGGGTATTCAAATTCTTTTGAGGATATTTCAAATTGAGTTTGAAGTTTTGCATCCCCAGTGTAGGAAATCAAGTCAAAATTACCTACATAATGGGCCAAAACAAATCTCCATCCAAAGACTTTTTCACCTTGGAAGTTCTGCACCAGCTTAAGTGTTTGAAATTTTGTGCCTGTTAATACCCCCTAACTCAATCAACTGAGTTCAACTCAAACCTTTTTCTTCCATACATTGACAGCACATTCAGAATAGAGATTTACCCAGCCATACTGCAGATCTTAATGCAACAAGAACAACTGCTTGCAAATTTTCTGAAAAACAATGAACACAGTTCTTCAACATCAGAATTCTGGTCTTCTTTCCGCTCACATTCTTAATACAATTGTTACCTCACTGCCAGCATAATTTCCTAGGATGAAGTCATCCCATTTAGACTGGGATGCACTCAACCAATTTAAACTTGGTTGAAATCAACTGATGAAATATAAATCCAAGGACCCCCCTTGGTTTTATATTTCATTGGTTGAGGTCAACCCACTTTAAATTGGCTTGTTTGCATCCTAGTTTAACTGGGATGAACTCAACCTAGGCAATTATGCTGGCAGTGCCTTTTATTCTTTATCAATCCCCCCCTACACTGCCAGCATAATTGTGTAGGATGAAGTCATCCCAGTTAAACTGGGATGCACTCAACCAATGTAAAATTGGTTGAAATCAACTGATGAAATATGAATCCAAGGGACCCCCCTTGGTTTTACATTTCATTGGTTGAGGTCAACCTACTTTAAATTGGTTTTTTTGCATCCTAGTTTAACTGGGATGAACTCAACCTAGGCAATTATGCTGGCAGTGCTATAGATTACATATTCTTCCATCACATTTGTGATGAAATAACCATTCAAGTCCATCAATAGTCTAATTGATGTCTTCCATTACTAGCTGTAATGCCCTTATATTCCATTGTTAAGTGACAATGTTAATCAGAAATTAGCATATTCTTGTTTGTTTGTTTCAGCTCAACCACTTGTTAAACTTTGTAGTAGACTACTTAAACTGGCCAATTTTCAGTGGTAATTGATCAACAAGTCTGAGCACCAAAATCTCCCTTCATCTTGCTCCTTGGTCCAATCAGTTCCCTCAAGATTGTCCCCCTGTCCCAAGCATAAAATTCTGAAGGTGAAATATCAACATCAAAGTCACATCACTCCTATTCAATTAAAATGAAACCAGAGACATGTTTTTTCCTCTGCCTACATAAGGACAAATTGATGATTGCTTAATGAAAAGTGAAGCAAAGGCTGCCCAGAGCTTACACTGCCAACATAATTGCCTAGGTTGAGTTCATCCCAGTTAAACTAGGATGCAAAAAACCAATCTAAAGTAGGTTGACCTCAACCAATGAAATATAAAACCAAGGGGGGTCCCTTGGATTTATATTTCATCAGTTGATTTCAACCAAGTTTAAATTGGTTGAGTGCATCCCAGTTTAACTGGGATGACTTCATCCTAGGCAATTATGCTGGCAGTGTTAGTTCTGGTGGTTTTGGTGGCCCTCCTGTGGTATCAAATTGCTGGTTGCCCCCTAATAGACTCTGGCGGAAGTTGAAGACCTCCACTGGGGTATGATTGAAGATTTGGTCCTCTGATCAGCTCTGACTCCTGCCACCACTTGACACTAGAAAGGTTGCACCAGGAAAAATCAATGATTACTTGCCTACAAGTGACAACCAATTTTTACTGGTGTTGTTGAGCTTTTATTTCAGGTGATGGTCATTTGAGGGCCTGTAGCTTGTGCTTTGGGCTCTGGAAGCAGCTGATTTTCTATTGGCTGAACAGACTGATATCATAACTAATGAGAGGTTTATTTTTTGCGGTTGCCAGTTTCTATTAGGGTTAATTCGGACGTAACTCCTGGTATCATAATCTTAGGGCCCAATGCGGATGTCCTAAACCCAAGATATGCAACTCAGATTTAGCACTGGCGCTGGGGTTGGAGTTTTCTTCCTCACTGAACTAAAACACTTCATTTCCCACATCATCAGGAACTTCCGTCAAGTCATCCTGTCTCTTCTTACAATACGAAGTGTGAGATTTTCAAGCAATTTTCCACAAAAGCTCCCTGCACATGAGGAACATTCAATTTGGCAATTTGCGTGAGGAACATGTTCAAACAAATAAAATTATATCCACTACACATTCGGTGATTTTCATCAGGAACATCTATCAGAAGAAATGTGTTGAGCTATGTGATACATGAGGCAGCTTGGCAGAGCCTTGTCGAGGTCCTGACTCCAGGTATTTAATCCAGAGTAAGACTTTACTCGCAAGCAATCTAAACCATAACGCGGGGCTCGATGATAGATCGAGACGGGATTTAATAACTCCATGCTAGCTTACATCCGGGAGAGAACGAAAAATGTGAGTGAATGGCGAGTGTCTGCTATAGGATCGAATTACCAATCACTAATTGTTAAATTTACGAGCTGGTAGCCTTGATTGGAAGGAAAGGAACAAAACCTGAGTTTGTGGTGCTTTTGCGTGATGATAATTTTTTCTAGAAGTGCATTGAAAGGTCAGTAGCCGTGTCCCTCACACGAAACTTTCAGCGGAAATCACATCTTTCTTATAATATCTTGACATAGTTTTGACCATTATACCGATTGAGTTGTGTTCGAATGAGCCGCCGACCACATTTTTTCATTATCAACATGTTGCATAGTTTGGCGCAGGGGAAATACTAACAATGAATTCGGCGATTCTTTAGTTTCAGCATTTTTTTTTGGTTTGAAACCCGGTATCAATACAAGAGTAGACAGTAAACCAGAAAGAACAACGAGCAATTATTTAACACGCAAACAGAAGTACAAAAAACCTCAAAGCGAGATCAACTGGGATTAGATGATAAATAACGATTTTCTGAAGAGGAGATTAATCATAGCTGAGCAAAGGAAATGATACAGAACTCAAGAAGACACTAGTCCGTAATACGAGGAGGATCGGGGTCAAGACGAGTGCAAGTGTGAGAAAATGAGTAAAACATCAAGGGTAGATCATTCTGGGACAAAGTACTCGACTTCCATAGTCGGGAAGTCCCTCTGGAGGCCAGCATTGATAGCAGGCAGCCCGACGACTCTGATCAGCAACACGAACGTAACGCATTCCCAACGGTTAGCCCAGCTAGCAATGAACTCAGCGGTGGTCTGGCCAAGATGGACGTCGAGCATGAGTTTGTGGATGCCCTCGATCATCGTCTTGCTGATTGCGTCAATAGTATTGAACATCTCGGACAGGCTCTCATATGCCACCGATAAGGTCTTGATCGTGGCCGTGAGGCCGAGACAGTGCTGGTTGAAGAGCTCGCCCAGATGTGCCTGGTTCGGGTCATTTTGGTCAAACCGCTCGGCCATGTATGGTTCTTGTAGATCTTCCATGAATGGTGCTAAGCATTTCGCAGAGAGCCACGTCGAGGTCGCCTTGAGTGATCTAACCCGGTCCGATGCCGGTCGTTGGACTCGTAACAGTAATTTTCTCAAGTCCCGTAGGTGGCCAAACATCCTTTGAGGATTAATAAAAACCGCTTCAGTATGCAAGCTCGAATCCTCTGGTTTGGCCAATATGAAAGGATCACGGTAGTGTGTGTAGTGGAAAAGACTAACTGTTTTGCACAGGCCACCGTCTTGGTGTTGAGGCGGCCACCAAAAGCGCCCTCTCTAAGATCGCAGATAGCGTTATTGACGAGTTGTAAATTTTCAGTAAACCCGAGCTGAATTGAATTTATTTCGTGTATGGTTCGCATTCGCGCCTGTTCGACCAACTGGCTTGGCCACCATCTGACTCGAGCAAGCTCCAGGCTCGCTGGACTATCTCTGGGAAGCCAGTAGTCGACAACCTCTCTGAGTTGGTAGAGGTGCCCTCCGACACCGATGAACGAGTTGGTGATATTCTCGAATTTGGTATGTACGGTTTGAGGATCTTGACGCTCGAAGGTTGTGTCGCCGTTAAGGTAAGCTGGGGGTAGAGGTATAAGTTTGGCCTGGCCGAGGGGGACCTGAGCTGAATGACCGAGATTGGGGTCGAGGTCCAACGAGGGTCCACCGTATTCGTCCTCCAGTAAGTTTTCAGAATAGCCACGCTGGAAGGAATCCTGGGTGAACGAGGGGAGAATTATGGGTGGCTTCGCGTTCGCTGCCGACCTAATAAATCGTTCGAGGTTAGATTGTGAGCTCAGACTCTCAGCTGCCCACGTCTTCTGGCAATATTCCTCGGCGGATTTCTGGTGTCGCTCGATCCATTGCTGAGCATGGCTCTCGAATGGCTGAAACATCGCGGCCGATTATCGATGGTAAGCTACGTGCGCACGGCAGGTTAAGAATCAACCAACCATTCGGTTTAACCTTTATAGAAGTATTAGTCTTCTTACATTTTCTGGGCGAAGGTAAGGATATAAAAGTATTCGCCAATTGGGTGGGTACTTGTTTAGCCCAAGCCAGATGATATCCAATCAATAAGGAAACGATCGACCTTTGTTGGTTCGCCTTTCAAGTCGTTCCCTTGACAGTGTGCGTCGGATTGGATAACTATATGAATATTGATTTGTGTACATGTATAGACCAAATTGGCCGACTGAGGATGCTTGCTTGCTGGCTCAGGCAAGGTACTCAAGAACCCTGAGTAGCCTGTCTGAGTAGATGTAGTCCTATAGAGGACCCGCGCTGGGCGCACGACAATATTAGGCGGGGTGCGTGCCGGCCGGCTCGGAGGGCTCCTGTGAACATGGTACCCTCCCTCCATTAGAAGGAGTGAACACTGACAATCCATGATATCATAAGATTCAGGCTGATATCCCCCAAAGATTCAGAGTGATAGGATTTATCAGACGGATAGTTAGATAGAGAAAACTACTGATACATATATAGTTCGATGGGGAAGGTAGAGGATCTTAAGACTTCATCCTTGCAAAGAACTTGACATCATTGTTCCTCCCGAAGTACATCCTCCTCTTACCCAAAATCATCTCCCTGTTCAACTGCTCCAAGCAATCTGGTTCCAGTCTTTCAGATTCAATAATAGCCTTGTCTTGGCTAATTGTTCCCATCAGCCTTTGCTTTCACTTTGAACAACGATCTTCCCATCCTCCTATCACCATTAGACCATAGTCTGACCACGTTTTTGGTCGAGAATCGCGTGTGCGTTTGGGTCAAATTTTTCTCCGTGGGCAGCTACACAACAGGGTAAGCACATCTCCCATTTTTGAACTCTCAACTTGCACTCTCAGAAAGTCGCGTAAATTCCCCAGGAGACTCGTAGTCGATGTTGCATTGTAGTCAAATCACATTACTGCTTCTTCTCGTTGATTAATCGTGATCTTCCATCGAGCCTCGAAGTTTGAGGACCGCCTCCCCTGCTTTGCTGGATAACCTCATTTCGTTGTCTTTCAAAATACATCGATAGTTGTTTCTTGTCTTGAACCAAGAACCACAAGAATTCGTTTGCTTTCTGAGAGGAGGACGACTTGCATTGCGGATTGAGTCAGAGTATGATCACATTCAAACCAATGATCGAGTTGAATGAATGCTAGAAAGTCTCACGGAAATGCCATGACATTGGTGGTTTCCAGGGTTGTAGTGTATGTACACATTTTAACCGCCTTGCTGGGTTGCAGGAATCAGCATGAGTTCTTGACGATGCTTTGTTTTGCTAGTATGTAACTAAACACATATTTATCTTTGAGTACCAATCCCGCACTCTCTTGTCGATTCGCAATCGGCAACCTGACCGTTTCTAGAAATGGACGGCTAACTACGCTCAGCAGACGAGCGACGGAGATGTCTTCATTTTGATCAAACTATCGCTCACGACAGCGACTAAGGCTCTACATGGACATTTTCCAGGAACGCTTCCACTGACAACTCTGGCCACCTTTGGAACTGCCGGAAACCGACACTTTTCTGACAAAGTCCGGCCGGCAAAGCTTCATATCTTGAAGCCTGATTTGAAATGTGGCCGCCCTGTTCTTCTGATACTTGGCATCTTTATTCATGCTTGTTACTAGTAGTATACGAGAGATTGGCACAATGCTTGGGCCTATCACTTCTCGACTGACCTCTCGGTCTGTGGATACCCTGCAGACCATGGAGGCGGTTGGTGGGGCTAATTCGAGGACGGGCCAAGAGGATGAACGCGACTTGAGACAATTTAGACTCACCAGAATTAAACTACTGACTTAACAGATCCAATTCACGTAAATTGCTCGCTTGAAGGGTAATCCGTTTCCAGGTGCACTCTTTCAATACTTTTTCCCTCTCTTGACATTCTGCCTGGTTGAATCTGGAGTACATATGCCTACCCCTATCAACTAATATTGGCTTAAATTTCATCTTGGGCCTATCCACTGTATTTTCTTGATTCTCCACGGCGGCCTCAGTAGCAAATCAATCCATCGGGTTTCTGAGTTTATCAATAGCAATCTGTTCAGCTCGTGCAGTTTACTAATTGTACCTCAATCTCACCCTATTGAAACCTTGGCTCGCCACTCGTCTCTTGCATCGTACGTCTAAAACTCAAGATGGAAACCTTTTCAATGTCACCTATCCCCTGTATCTTTTCCCTGGGAAGCGAGCGGTCCTTAGGAAGAGTGTGTTACTTCAAGCTCAACCAACAGCCCAAACATTTGCTGACGTCTAATTGTGTTTCTTCACAGGAAAATTCTCCCAGCGATTACCTGGGTCAGATCAATCAGCATCACGTTATCTCTGTTGTACGTTCATTCCTTCCAGGCCAAACTGATTACATGCAAAATAATAATAACTCGACCATCGATTCTTCTCCAGTATGACCCAAAAAAAGATGTTGTATTCTATCAAGAAAGACCAGCCTTTGAAATGTCTGGGTTTTACTCTGATGAGGAGGTCGATGATACCCAAATCTTGACTTCACAAAGGTCCAAATTATCAATGGTATGCCTGCACTTGTGGATTGACATAGACTTTACACTTTCTGATTTTGCTTTCCTCACCAGCCCATAGCCAGCAAAGGTGTTCGTGTGGATGCAGGTCTTCCATGCGTCGCCAGCGAGGTCAAGCTCCCTGTTAAGGTATGATAATTCATTGCGAAGACCTTAATTTCTTGCCCCACGCTGACAAAAGCTCCAATCAGATTGATAATCCTCCTCCAGCATTGCTTCCAGCTAGATCTACGCGGAAGAGAAGTCTTACCAACATGTTCAAAGCGAGGCCCGAGGCTGTCGGTTCTGCTCAAAAAATTGAGCCAATTCTCCCAGAGGCTACGCGTCAAGTCAAGAAACCTTTGCCGTATAACTTTCCCATCTCAAATAAAGGCGACCCAGCGATTTTCCCCTCGGTCAAACTCGGCCAACAGCCCTGTTGTCTCGATAGGATTGGTTTAGTTGACCCAAGCATAGGCGTTTTACCAAGCTCCATGCGCCATAGGGTTGATATTTGCCAGGGGGAAGAAGAAACTTTCTACGAGAATGAATTGCTTAACGGTCCCTTGTTGCTATCTACCTCACAAGCGATTCGCATTGTAACTCGACGCAACACGCCGCATGAAACAGCGGAAACCTCGATTTCAAAGGCCAGCCATCTATCACAGGCTCGCAAGAAGCTCAAAGACAAAACAATCTGCCGATCTATCGTCGTTGGTTATCAGCCCCGAAAGAAAGGCATAACTGCCCAGGAAGAGAATGAATGCTTTCAGAAGATTTGGATGCACCAACAAAATCGGATTGAGGCGCATCGGAGGATGAAATCACGATTAGAATTTATCTTGGAAGAGGAAGAGAATCTTGAAATCTTGAAATAATGTATGACCTTCTCACTACATAAAAACCTGGCCCTTGATGGGCGTCTAATTGTAGAATAGTTAAACTATCAAGTAAAAATCCACAAGAGCCAACTTGAAGGAGACGTTTTTATCAAGAAATATGTTTTGGTTTGGAAATTAATTGTCGTTACACAACACACATGGTGTAAAATGCTTGTATAACCATGTATTTAAATCAATATATGTCGCAAGAGCCACCCTGGAATGGCTGCCAAACCCCAGGCAAACACACAAACACAACCTCAGTCTACAGTGAAGGCCTGTTGTGGATGCTCAACTATGGTGCTCAAAATTATATGTTTAGTATTTTCAATGAATTTTATGAAGCATATTTGGGCAGGAACATAGAACTTGTAACAACAATGTATACTGTTTTGCAAAGAATTACATGTGCAATTCTCAGCAATATCAGTTGACTTGCCCAAAGCTATAACATTGAAATAATAAACTTTCAAGCTGAAAATAACATGTGCCATCTAAAGTGCTATGATTTTGGGATTTCAACTTTGCAAGTCATTGGAAAAAGTACCTCTCAAAATTTTGTTTTTGAAATGATCACAAGGAGTTTCCTTCTTATAGAAATGTCCTTGTTAAACGACTCCCGGGAATTGTAGGAACAACTGCCAAATTCCCAGGAGGTTTAGTCAACCACCTGAGGACCGCTTTTAATGGTCCTCAGACGGTCTGACTCCCTGATGGGAGTTGTTTCTCCAAAAAAACCTTTGAAAGACCTTTTTGGAGAAACAACTTGCAAGTATATAATAATTTGTTTCTGAGGGCCCCCCCCCAGGTGATGACATCACCAAATCCCAACTGGGATTTGGTGATGTCATTCCACCTTGAGGGCCGGGTTTCTGCAGGCCTTCAAGGCTGGATTTGACCTCATGGCCGGGTTTCTGATGGGATGGCATCACCTGATCCCAGTTGGGATTTGGTGATGTCATCACCCAGGGGGGCACTCACAAACATATTATCATATATTTGAAAGTCATTTATCCAAAACAGCCTTTCAACAGTTGTTTTGGGGAAACAACTACCATCAGGGAGTTGAACCATCTGAGGACCATGAAAAGAGGTTGGTTGACTAGATGTCCCAGGAATTTAGAATTTGTTCCTCCAATTCCTGGGAGTTGTGTAACCAGGACCCTTCATGACTTGTGGTATTCAAAGTTGATCCATGTTAGACGGTATTGCATATGCATGCGTAGTTCATCTCATTTACATATACGCAGCCGATGATAGTCTCAAATTCCTCCGCAGTTGTGTAACCTAGTTGTTAGATTAAGTTTCGCTCTCATTCTCTGTTGTGCTTCCTCAATCATCTCAACTCGTGTTTCCAACTCGCTGATTCCTTCGACTACCGTCTAGGTCCGTTTCCATCTTTTTTCTCTTATCATTTCTCTGTGATATCAAGTGTCTACTTTTATCTTTTTAGGTTTGTCTTGTGTCTGCCGTCACCGCTCTGCTCGCTTGTGTCTAACAGCCACATCATCCCCTAAAAAGGTGTGCTAGTAATCAATCATCTCAACTCGTGTTTCCAACTCGCTGATTCCTTCGACTACCGTCTAGGTTTGTCTTGTGTCTGCCGTCCCCGCTCTGCTCGCTTGTGTCTAACAGCCACATCATCCCCTAAAAAGGTTTGTCTTGTGTCTGCCGTCACCGCTCTGCTCGCTTGTGTCTAACAGCCACATCATCCCCTAAAAAGACATTTTGTCTTATAATCCATGCATGCATAAATCATATACTCATAAAAGAATGTTCAGTGAGAAACTCTCCAGTTACATATAAATCATTCCCCTCCAAAATTTTTTTTAGAAATTTATGATTTATGCATGCATGATTCAACTTTGCACACTATAAACAAATGAGATTATTAGGGGGTATCAAATATGACCATATCCACCATTATCTAATCAACTGGTTTTGAAAATCCACCATTTTTAAGAACCATGGATATCCATATAAAATTATTCAAGAATCTCAAAAGTGAAATTTTGTTGAAAATCCTAATTCACTGATTTTAATTGTGGATTTGTTCATATTTGATACCCCCTATCATTTCATGTAAGTGAAATTTGACTGTCCTTAGTTTTTATTGTGTATCAGTTCAGTTCTTTCTCACTTTGATTGTCTTTTTTCATAATGCAACAGTTGTAAAGATACTTGTCAGAATTCTGACATCATCTTCCGCTTATATCCCTTTTATCCTATCTATCAATGGCCAAGTGGCCATTACATGTCATGTCCTGTTCCATCTCAAGTGAGATGTACTGTTCCATCTAAAGTGAGATCTCCTGTTCCATCTCAAGTGAGATCCCCTTAGGCTGGCCCTTGTTCCTTGTCATGAGCCGTATTGCGGGCCCGCCCGCACCAGAGCCCACACCACATGTAGATAGTCTATCATGTACATGTCACAGACAGGCCACTATATAGTCTGTCAGGACAAGGATCCACATCCCTTCCTCATCCTGCAATCTACATTATAGGATCCCAAAACCCCAGTGCCTTCCTCTCCCCAGATCAGACCATAACATATTGCAGGATCTAACACTACGGAGAAAAAGGCAAGAATCCCAAACAAACCTGAAAAACAGATAACCCAAGCAACTCCAACCTCATCCGCACCCAAAAGATGGATGACATGGAGCAACTCCAACGACAGCTTGAGGAGATGACTCAAGCAAGAGAAAATGAACAATCCCGCCAAAAAGTGGCCGAAGCACAACGGGACCAACCATCCCCACCCCACTCCGCGGACCAAAGATTGCATGTCCCAACAAGTTCAATGGTGAGCGCGGGATGAAGGCAGAAATGTTTGCCCAACAAGTGGCAATTTACACATCTGTCAACAGCTCCATGTTCCCAGACAACAGGACAAAGCTGTTATTTGCCGCATCCTACCTTACTGGACCCGCCGCCGTGTGGTCCGCCTTGTACATCAACCTAGTCACGGAAGGAGCGGAATTCTTGTACGCCGGGTGGACAAAAGACTTTGGAGCAATGTATTTTGACTCCAAGAAGAAAGGAAAGGAAGAACGTGCATCACAAGCACTAAAACAGACAAGGACAGTGGCCGACTACACCCACACATTCCTCACCCATGCCACCACCACCGACCCTCATCAGCCAATACCGACAGGGCCTAAAACGGGACATTGGGACTGCACTACTGTCAATGAGGCAGCGAGTCTGGCCATGGAGCTCGACTCTGAGTTGCACAGAGAAGAGGCAACCACTGGATTGGCAAAGACCCAGCCAGACCCCAACACCATGGACACATCTGTGATCACCAGACAACTGTCCGAAGCCAAGAAGGTCTGCATGATGCGGGAGGGCCTTTGCTTCCGCTGCTGGATGCGTGGACATATTTCCCGGGAGTGTCCAAACAATAAGGGGAAAGGACAGACGCCCGCCTCAGTCTTCGCGCTTGAAGACCAGATCTGACAGCTAGCCAATGGATTGGCAATGCTTAGAGCAGAAGGACAGGTGGATAAGACCAGCAAGGGATGGGCTGACAAGTCAAAAAATGGAGATGCTCGGGAATGAAGGTTGTGCCTTTCCCGAGCACAGCGCTGTTGTCATGTAGTATTGGTGCTAGTCAGACATTACATGTAAATGAAATTGATCCCCAATGTTTCCTTTCATGCACCATCACAACTCCCAGAGCCACACCCCAAAAACCCTACCCCTCCCTATTGTTCCTCATTGACTCCGGAGCAACCCACAACGTTTTGAGTGAGCCTTACGCATCCTGATGGGGACTGCTTGAGGCCGTATCAACCTCAAGACAGACTGTCTTTGGCTTTGACGGGTCCGCAAGCAGAGCGACCCATGAGATTGATCTAATCCTGAACAATGAACCCCGCCCATTCCAATTCATCATTATGAGACTGAAAGACTTGTATGATGGGATCCTAGGAATGCCCTGGAGTCACCGGTATGGACACCGAATCAATTGGACAAGCCGTACCCTATGGACCCCCGACATTTCAGCCGCTTCAGCGGTTTTGTCTATTCCAAAAAAAACCCCAACTGGCAAACCGGGGAAAGCTAGGAAAATAGACGAGGGGGTGTGTGTTTTGAACACAATAACACCCCCGCAATGTGAGTTCAATATCCCAATCCCAACCATGTTTCCCGAAACGGCTGGCAAGCTTGTACACCCTGTAGATAGCCTCCCAAACCCCACACAGAACCCTGAGACCCAACATCCCAACCACGTACCCGATGAAACCATATCCAATAAAACTAGTGCTACTGCCAAAGCAGTATTGTCCTCTCCGCCAACATCCCCGCAAACGGTCAACAGGCCCATGGGGAAAGCTAGGATTAGTGACAAGGGGGTGTGTGCTTACAACACAATAACGCCCCCGCAATGTGAGTTTGACAACCCCCCATCCCATACCTTACTGCCTGAAACAGCTTGCAAGCTTGTAAACCTTGTAAATAGATTCCCAACCCCCGCAAGGAACCCCGAGACCCAACTCTTTAACCAGGTAACCGATGAAATTATTGCTACTGCCAAGGCAGTATTGTCCTCTCCGCCAACATCCCCGCAAACGGTCTACAGGCCCATGGGGCAAGCTAGGATTAGTGACAAGGGGGTGTGTGCTTATAGCACAATAACACCCCAGCAATGTGAGTCTGATACACCTTCCCCGCATTTGATTCCCAAAACAGCTGGCAAGCCTCTTTCCCCTCTAGGACATACCCCAGCAGTGATCAATGCGGCCAAAACATCATGGTCAACATTGGCCCGATTGGCAGAAAAAGGAAAAACCACGACTGCGGTACGGACTACAGAAGAATGGGTACCGCGGTGCTACCACTGACACCTTGAAATGTTCCGGAAATCAAGCGCCATGAGGCTTCCCCCGCGGAGAAATTGTGATTTCTGCGTAGACCTGATCCCAGGAGCCACCCCACAGGCCGGAAGAATCATCCCGCTATCTCCGGCGGAGAACCAGGCACTTGACGTTATGATTGACGAAGGACTGACAAACGGGACCATTCGGCGGACCACATCCCCATGGGCAGCACCGGTCCTATTCACTGGGAAGAAGGATGGAAACCTACGTCCCTGTTTTGACTACAGGAGACTCAACGCAGTAACGGTGAAGAACAAGTACCTGCTACCACTGACAATGGACTTAGTTGACAGCCTTTTGGATGCAGACACATTCACAAAGCTGGACCTCCGCAACGCATATGGGAACCTCAGAGTTGCTGAAGGCGACAAAGATAAGCTGGCTTTCATCTGCCGGGCAGGACAATTTGCCCCGCTTACCATGCCATTTGGACCCACGGGAGCGCCGGGATACTTCCAATACTTCATGCAAGACATCCTCCTTGGATGGATAGGTAAGGACACCGCCGCATACCTAGACAACATGATGATCTACACGCAGAAAGGATTGGAGCATGCAGAAGCAGTGGGCAGTATACTGGACACATTGAGCAAGCACCAATTGTTGCTCAAACCCAAAAAGTGTGAGTTTTCAAGGCTGGAAGTAGAATACCTAGGACTATTAATATCATGCAACTGGATCAGAATGGACCCCGCAAAGGTACAAGCAGTAACCGACTGGCCCACACCGAAGAATGTGACCAAACTTCAGCGGTTTGTTGGATTTGCTAACTTTTACCGCCGATTCATCAACCATTTCTCAGGAAAGACCAGACCACTCCACAACCTGACAAGAGTAGAAACCCCCTTTGTGTGGAACACCAAGTGAAACTCCGCATTTGAATCCCTCAAAGCCGGGTGTTGATAAACGCACGCCAACGCCAACCCGCACACCAATTTTTTTTGGCGTGCAGGGCCTACACACCATTTTTTTTTTGGTGTGTAGGGTCTACACGCCAAAAAAAAAGGGTGTGTCAGACCCGCAAGCCAAAAATGGCGTGCGGGTCTCACACGCCCTTTTTTTTGGTGTGTAGGCCCCGCACGCCAATTTGTTTTGGCGTGTAGGCTCCGCACGCCAATTTTTTTTGGCGTGCGGGTCCCACACGCCAATTGTTTGGTGTGTGGGACTTTCTCACGTCATCAAACTGGTTTGATGACGTGAGCACGACCCCACATGCCAATTTTTGGCGTGTGGGAACGCTTGTCGGCCGGCCAGGAGGAAGTCCTCCCGGCCGACAAGGCTGTATAACCTCGTCAGCCGGGAGGACTTCCTCCCGGCTGACAAGGTTGTATAACCTTGTTGGCCGGGAGGACTTTGGGGGGAGTACATCCCGTATTTCACGTGTCAATACTCCGCAAACACAGACCCAACAAAATTGCGGAAAGGCGGAAGGGGGACCCAGACCCAATTACAGTAGACAGCGGGGACAAGTGGGAGGTCAAAGAGGTACTGGACTGTAGGAGGCAAAGCGGGAAGACCCACTACCTGGTCAGCTAGAAGGGATTTGGAGTGGAAGAGGGGCGTTGATAAAAGCACACCAACCCCAACCTGCACGCCAATTCTTTTTGGCGTGTGGGGCCCTACACGCAATTTTTTTTTGGCGTGTAGGGTCTACACGCCAAAAGAAATGGCGTGTGGGAGTGCACGCCAAACAAATGGCGTGTGGGTCCCACACGCCAATTTTTTTTGGCGTGTGGGCCCCGCACGCCAATTGTTTTTGGCCTGTGGGCCCCGCACGCCAATTTTTTTTGGTGTGCGGGTCCCACACGCCAATTGTTTGGTGTGTGGGACATGCTCACTTTGTCAAACCGGTGGACCGGTTCGATGACGTGAGCACGTCCCCACACACCAATTTTTGGCGTGTGGGAACGCTTGTTGGCCGGCCAGGAGGAAGTCCTCCCGGCCGACAAGGCTGTATAACCTAGTCAGCCGGGAGGAAGTCCTCCCGGCCGACGAGGCTGTATAACCTTGTCAGCCAGGAGGAAGTCCTCCCGGCTGACGAGGTCATACAACCTTATCAGCCAGGAGGACTTCCTCCTGGCCGACGAGGCTGTATAACCTCATCAGCCAGGAGGACTTCCTACTGGCTGAAGAGGTTATACAACCTTGTTGGCCAGGAGCAAGTCCTCCTGGCTGACGAGGTTGTATGACCTCGTCAGCCGGGAGGACTTCCTCCTGGCTGACAAGGTTATACAGCCTCGTCGGCCAGGAGGACTTCCTCCTGGCTGACGAGGTTATACAGCCTCGTTGGCCGGGAGGACTTCCTCCTGGCCGGCCAACAAGCGTTCCCACACGCCAAAAATTGGGGTGTGGGGACGTGCTCACGTCATCAAACCGGTCCACCGGTTTGATGACGTGAGCATGTCCCACACGCCAAACAATTGGCGTGTGGGACCCGCACACCAAAAAAAATTGGCGTGCGGGGCCCACACGCCAAAAAAAATTGGCGTGCGTTTATCAACACCCGCGGAAGAGAACTCATGGGAACCAGCGGAAACCTTGAAGAATTGCAAGGAATTAGTAGCAGGATTCAATTCAAGATTTCCGGATGCTGCAACTACTCATCGGCAAATGCGGAGAAGGAAGTGAGGGACGGAAATGATAAGAGGTGGAATTCTTTTATGAGTTATTGGTGAACAAGTGGAGGATTAAGCATTAAAAGGGGGATGATGACATGAGCCATATTGCGGGCCTGCCTGCACCAGAGCCCACACCACATGTAGATAGTCTATCACGTACATGTCACAGACAGGCCACTATATAGTCTGTCAGGACAAGGATCCACATCCCTTCCTCATCCTGCAATCTACATTATAGGATCCCAAAACCCCAGAAACCCCAGAACCCCAGTGCCTTCCTCTCCTCAGATCAGACCATAACATTCCTGTCACCAGTCTATCTCAAGTGAGATGTTCTGTACCCTGTCCTGTCATATTCTTAGTACTGTTGTGTTTATATGTTAGTCATGAATAGGCCCCCTTTGGATCTTGCAAGGGGGCTCTCTAGTTTTCACTATTGAGTCTGGACTCTGAGCCTTGTCTAACGTTTCCTATCCTCCTTAGTCCTAACTCTAGATCCCTCAAGATAGCAATCTCCCTTCATTCCCTCTTCATCTTGAGCCTAAATCTTGGAAATTGGGGGTATCAAATATGACCAAATCCACCATTATCTAATCAACTGGTTTTGAAAATCCACCATTTGTAAAAACCATGGGTATATATATAAAATGGTTCAGAATTCTCAACAGTGAAATTTTGTGGAAAAACCTAATTCACTGGTTTTAATTGTGGATTTGGTCATATTTGATACCCCCTCATACTATTTTTCCCAAAATGTTGAAAGTGGAAATTTATGATAGATTTGATGAATATACCACAAAATCTTTTAACTTTGTGTGTTACACTCTGGCTTGATTGTTATAAAGATTCAGGTAGAATCATTGTGCAGAAGGTTATCAAGTTAACAATAATGGTTCCTTTCACCATAGTTTCCAACTACACCAAGAGGGTAAATCCTAAGAACCCTTATACATCCTAAGAACCCTTATAGTCATTAGGTCTGATATACAGACCAGTCAATTTGAGAAGACTAATGGCTAGCCTTACAGTTTGGACTGTCTTTTGTGTTTTCTGGGCGTTGATAAACGCACGCCAACGGCGCACGCCAACGCCAACCCGCACGCCACTTTTTTTTGGCGTGCGGGGCCTACACGCCAAAAAAAATTGGCGTGTAGGGTCTACACGCCAATTTTATTTGGCGTGTGAGACCCACACGCCAAAAATGGCGTGTGGTTCCCACACGCCAATTTTTCTTGGCGTGTGGGCCCCGCACGCCAATTTTTTTGGCGTGCGGGTCCCCTCTTGCTCACGTAATTGAATGGGAGGGCCCATTCGATTACGTGAGTGGGCCGGCTGACGAGGTTATACAACCTCGTCAGCCGGGAGGACTTCCTCCCGGCACGAGGCTGTATAACCTCGTCGGCCAGGAGGACTTCCTCCCGGCCGACGAGGTTATACAACCTCGTCGGCCAGGAGGAAGTCCTCCTGGCTGACGAGGCTGTATAGCCTCGTCGGCCGGGAGGACTTCCTCCCGGCCGACGAGGTTATACAACCTCGTCGGCCAGGAGGAAGTCCTCCTGGCTGACGAGGTTGTATAACCTCGTCAGCCGGGAGGACTTCCTCCCGGCTGACGAGGTTATACAACCTCGTCAGCCAGGAGGAAGTCCTCCTGGCCAACGAGGCTGTGTAACCTCGTCGGCCGGGAGGACTTCCTCCCGGCCAACGAGGTTATACAACCTCGTCAGCCAGGAGGAAGTCCTCCTGGCTGACGAGGCTGTATAACCTTGTCGGCCGGGAGGACTTCCTCCCGGCCGACGAGGTTACACAACCTCGTCGGCCAGGAGGAAGTCCTCCTAGCCGACGAGGTTATACAGCCTCGTCGGCCAGGAGGACTTCCTCCTGGCTGATGAGGTTGTATAACCCTGTCAGCTGGGAGGAAGTCCTCCCGGCTGACGAGGTTATACAACCTCGTCAGCCAGGAGGACTTCCTCCTGGCCGACGAGTTTGTATAACCTCGTCGGCCGGGAGGAAGTCCTCCCGGCCGACGAGGCTATACAGCCTCGTCAGCCGGCCCGCTCACGTAATCGAATGGGACCTCCCATTCGATTACGTGAGCGGGATCCCCCCACACGCCAAACAATTGGCGTGTGGTTCCCACACGCCAATTTTACTTGGCGTGCGGGGCCCACACGCCAAAAAAAATTGGCGTGTGGGAACCACACGCCATTTTTGGCGTGTGGGTCTCACACGCCAAATAAAATTGGCGTGTAGACCCTACACGCCACTTTTTTTTGGCGTGTAGGCCCCGCACGCCAAAACAAATTGGCGTGCGGGTTGGCGTTGGCGTTCGCGCTTGGCGTGCGTTTATCAACGCCCGTGTTTTCTGGGTGAGCTTAGCAATATAAATTTATTTTAAGCAGTTTGCATACACTTAAGCTTATTGGCTACTGTCAGAGGTTTTAGTCTTGGAAAAAATTCTTAATACAAAATGGTTCAAGGTCAAGGATTTGGAGTTCTGAGGGTACTTGAGACTTATTCTATTAAATCAAGGGTTTGAATAACGGGATAATACTACTCTAAAAGTAGTATGAGAATATTCAAGGTAATTACAGATATAGTGTCGTCAAGTAATCCTGACGTCAGTGATGTGGTGAAATCAAATTGTGTTTATGCATAAGCGTCTATGCAATTTGTCAGAATTTCTGTCTAAATTTCCGCTCACAATTCTTTCATACTATTCCATCCACTCTTTCTATTCATATTATCCATCATAATGTATGATGCTATTCACTTTATTCCATCAATTATCATATTGATGTATTCCATTACACAGTTGTAATGCCTTAAGAGTTTTTTTGGTTTAACTTACAATATTTTATTCCATTGTTAAATTACAATGCTATCTTCCATATGTTATTTAATTACTAGCATATGTTTATATTAGAATATTTAGCTCAACCACTTGTTGGCCAATCTTGTACTAGAATACTTAATCTGGTCTGTATGCCAGAAGAAATAAAATCATCAAGTTTGAGCATAAAATTTTTTTTTATCCTGCTCCCAGCTCCTTGGTCCAATCAGTCCCTCCTCTAAGATTGCCCCCTTTTCTCGAGCCTCATTTTCTGAAGGTGAAATCTTGACACAATTTGAGTCCCTGTTGTTAAGTCAAGCTTCAACGAACCCCAGAGGAGCTACTCCCCAGACTTGACAAGCAACTCGACTCATTTTTCTGGACAACCTCGACAATTTCCCTTAATCACCTGTCAAGAACCCTAAAACGCTCATTCTTATCCGCTCATCGCGCTTCCAAGAAACTTAGAAGATTCAGGAGGAGCTCGGAAATAACACGAGTAGAGGTGTATAGCGATTTGATTTCTCTCCCTCTTCCACCATCTCTTTTTCTCTATCTTCATTTCTCCCTTTCTAATCAACCATATTAACGACTTATTTTTCTTTCATATAGACTTGCTGTTATTGTCCATTCATCTCTCTTTTATTGAATCTTCCATCATAGTATTTCTTGAGCCCAGTTAGGACTAGAATATAAAACGGTAAATACACAATTCTTTCTTTTTCTCTCTTTATGATTGTTTTATGGCTATCTCATAATTTCTTCATTTCTTTTATCAAAGTTTATTACTACTATTAGCTGTTAAATATTGCTGCAATAAAGTTTAAGATCTCAACCTTTTCACATATAGTACTAGGTGAATATGATGAGGATCTAATTCAAGGCCGTAAATGGCTTTCTTTTAAATAATGGAGTTCATTATAAGAAGGTTCAAGAATTTTGTTGTAAATTCTACTCTAATTTATTAAATTCCAAATTCACCATGATAACATGTTAACCCTTTTGTGTTGAGAACCTTATTTTCTATTTACCCATGATACTATGTCATACAGGTATAAAAAATCAAATTATGGGCCTATTCATCCAATACAATAACACTGGGAAATTATTACAGCACAATTAGATGATTCAATTATTCCAATAATTTTATCATTAGGGGGTATCAAATATGACTAAATCCACCATTTAATCGAATGTTTTGAAACAATCCACCATTTTCAATAAATTTCAGGCATTAATCACCTAAACCCTTTTGGAAACCACTGGTAAAGGAAAACATCATAATGGGGGTATCAAATATGTACAAATCCACAATTAAAACCAGTCAATTAGGTTTTTCCACAAAATTCTACTTTTGAGAATTCTGAACCATTTTATATAGATACCCACAGTTTTTAAAAATGGTGGATTTTCAAAACCAGTTGATTAGATAGTGGTGGATTTGGTCATATTTGATACCCCCTAATACTTGACTTGTTTTAACAGTGAATTTGGCCATATTTGAAAACCCCTATTGTTATATTTATGCAAATAGGGGGTATCAAATATGAAAAAATCTGTAATGAAAACCAGTGAATTAGACTGTTTGTCAAAATTCCACTTTTGTGAAGTCTGAACCATTTATATTGATATAAATGGTTTTTACAAATCATAAATTTCCAAAACCAGTTGATTAGATAAAGGTGAATTTGATAATATTTTATACCCCCTGATAGAATTGTTTTCTCTCAGCTCTTAGGACAACACCTTTAACAAATGTATTTATTAGGGGGTATCAAATATGACCAAATCCACAATTAAAACCCCCTGATTAGCAAATGCCAAATCCACAATTTCTAATCAACAGGTTTTAAAAACGGGGTAGCTAAAAAGCAAACAAATTTTGAAAACAAAAAACACTGTTTTTCCATCCAAATCCTTCATTTCCAAAATAACCCATTAAAATTGCATCTCACATCAGCTCATGTTTCACCATTAAATCCATTTACTCTTGTCAAACCAAGAAAAAATCACACCTCACCTCAACCAATAATGCAACAAGCACCCTCTCAACACAAGCAGCTTTTTCAAGCGGCCAAATCTGCTGCAACAGTATTGATTTTTGACTCAGATAACAACAACTCAGGAATTGAAGATTTCTATTTTTATGGTCAATCAAAACTCCAGAAACAATACCTCAATGCCAGAGGCACCACTTGTCAGCCTGGGTGTGAAACCAACCTTGGTAAGTTGTTGTAACTAAGTAAGGTTGATGATTGAAAGTGTTGGATTGTTGGTAAATATCCTGTAAAATAGGATTAATCCTCAATCAGTAAGTCTTGTCTGAGAGGTGTGCTCTAAAAAGGGTTCATCCAAATCAATACAGAGTATTAATAGGAATATAAGGAGTTACTCACTTGGGTTTTTGGTTCTTACATTATTGAAGGTAAGTTGTGGCCAATTCTTGATGGTATAGCAGTAATAAACTATATATAATCCAGAATTGGGGTATTGGTGGAGAATGGGAACTGGCAAGGTAAATGTCAACAAACTGTACTCTATTCCACAAATAGTGGCGTGTACAGTAAGGAATAAAAGGTCTTACACTTAAAAAAGTGTAATAAAAATAAATATAACCAATATTACTTTGGTGTTTTGGTAAAAACACTAAGTATTAAAAAAAAACAGGTTACTACCCTGCTGCCAGACTTCTGTTATGGGAATAAATATCCTCAGAAGGGCTAACCAGACTTTAACACGGTTCTTCCAATTAAATTAAGAAGTATTAATTTAATTGGGGGGATTTGAAGAACTCTAACTATTAAAGATAGTTATAAGTATAAAAAGGCCAGTCCTCCTTACTTACAGGAGAAGGTGAGCGCCTTGGTAGCTTATAATAAGTTATCTAGTAATGGTTAAAGTTGATGGGGGGAGGATATCTTCAATTTGGTGAAGAGACCTCCTCCTTAAATAATAAAATATTTGTATTAATTCCTCTGCAATTTAATTGTCAGTGGGGATTGGGGCAATATTGAAAGGTGATTCTGATCAGCCTGTTCGTAGTAAAAAGGGAAGCATGGTGTCATTGTTAATTAAAATGTCACCATGTATATTAATTAACTTAATTTAATTGTTTATTTTTCTTAATTAAACTAAATAATTCTTAATCACATGTACATGCAACTTCCTTTGGGGTTAGAGCTTGAAAAAGCGCTTGCTCTGGAGAGTTAAACATGTGGGATTTAATTTACAAGTCTTTACTGCATGATTAATATACTTTACATAAAGATTTACCCTTATTCATGTGTAATTTTATACTATGAATTACTATGGGTTAATCTTGGATCTTCCAGGATTTTCATGAAGAAAACTATGCCAATAAATGGTTCTTTATCCATTTATTGCATGTTTGAAAATTAATTTTCCAAAGATTTTCATAAATTAAATTATAACTTAATTTTAGTAAAAGATAGATATAATTTAAATAAATGATTTTTATTCAATGTGGTCATGAGTGTGGCTTGAACTCAGGTCCTTATGTCAATTACAGTTATTACTGAGCCAGTCTCTTACTGTTAGACTATTGGACCATTTGATGTGGTCTAAATTCCCTTGTGTTCAGACTATAAAAATAATAAATAAAGAATAATAATAATTATTCAAGCTTGCAGTTTTCAAGTATTACATGTTACATTATTACATGTTACATTATACATGTAATATCTTGGTGGCTGACAGTAAATAACTCTAAGGTATGTACTGTGCTGTTGTTCTAATATTTCTCTGGGGGATAAACAGATGTTTACAGGCTGTGTATATATTCTAGGATATCATTTTAGGGGAACTGTGAGTGCTTCCTTGACCAGGAAGGTACAGGGCAGTTTCAATGGGAAGACAGATCCATTGTAGGATTGTTTAGTGCTCATGATGTGATTTCTACTAAGGCAGTCTTATGGGACACATCATTGATATGTAGCCCTTGGTGTTATTGGATCACATCATGATATTTAAATTAATTTATCTGTTATTAATATTAATAAAGATAGTAACTTATAATTGTGTCATTTGTTATTGACACATCTTATTAATATTATTTATTATAATATTAGGGGGTATCAAATATGACAAAATCCACCATTATCCAATAAACTAGTTTTCAAAATCCACCATTCTCAAAAACAATGGATATCAATGTCAAATTATTCAAAATTCTCAAAAGTGAAGTTTTGTTGAAAAACCTAATTCACTGGTTTTGATTGTGGATTTGGTCATATTAGGGGGTATCAAATATGACCAAATCCACAATTAAAACCAGTGAATTAGGTTTTTCCACAAAATTTCACTTTTGAGAATTCTGAACCATTTTATATACATCTCAATGGTTTTTAAAAATGGTGGATTTTCAAAACCAGTTGATTAGATAATTGTGGATTTGGTCATATTTGATACCCCCTATTAATATTTTGTTTTATTCATAAGATATTCAAGTTTATATCTTATACATGAAATATTCCAATGATAAGGAATGTGGGCGTAATCAGAAGGAAAGAGTGACATCTGTTACTCAAGAAATTTCAGGTGAAAGGTGGAAAAGGGTCTACAAGTTATGTGTCTTGTATAAAAAGATTTCATAGAGTAACCTGAATTATTCATGAGATGATTAATGAATATATAATAAGGAATGTGTATTAGTTATTGTAATGAAATTACTTTAATAATTGTAAGTTATTACTTTTATTTAATGATAGTAATAAAAATAAAACAATGAATAAAAATAAATAATAATACAAACAATAATAGGGGGTATCAAATATGATCAAATCCACAATTAAAACCAGTGAATTAGGTTTTTCAACAAATTTCACTTTTGAGGATTTTGAACAATTTTATATAGGTATCCATGGTTTGTAAAAATGGTGGATTTTCAAAACCAGTTGATTAGATAATGGTGGATTTGGTCATATTTGATACCCCCTAATGAATAGTAATTATTATCAATAATAATAATAATTAATAATAATAATTAATAATGACAATAATAATTAATAATAATAATTAATAATACTTTGAAGTTACTTGGTACATGTCAGGTACTGTTGTCAGCTTGCTACTAGTTCAGAGACAACCTGACTAGAACAAAAATAAACATAAAATAAAAAAATATAGTATTAATCATTTAACAAAAGGTAATAAATGAATAATAATAAGATAAAGCAACATAAAAAAGTAATATGTAAATAATAAATACATTATTACATAGTAAATTAATAATTAATAAACAAAAACAATATTAAGTATAAAACAATGAACATGTTAATGAATAATAACATAAGTGGAAATATTATTTCATAATCTTGAAGAGCGTGTAAAATAACCTAGGGTACTTCAGCCAAAGTACCCCAGATAACTTAAAACTTCTAGTAGTAAAACAACTTGAAAGAATATTACCACTAAAGCGCTGAAATAATTATTATACATTAAAATACAGAATAAAAACTATAAATACATGTACAAAACCACGAAATAACAATGTATTTAAATAAAAATATAATAAAATAAATACATATAACATTAATAATATAAGTATATAATACTAGTAAGATACTATGGTATCTATTTATTTATTTATTTATTTTATTACATACTAGTTACACTAAGGATGATTCAGAGGGACAAAGACCACGAAAAAGAGGAAGGAAATAACATGAGAACCTTCTGAAAATAACAATTGAACAACTGTTCAAAATAAATGTATTACATCCTTAGTGGGAAATTATTGATTGACAGATCTCTGCAGTCATGCATTCCCAAAGAGCCTGCATGACAGGGATCAAACAAGAAGCTCTTAAAGCGCCCACAGAACAAACAAATACATGTATCTCACATTGTACATAATACAAAACAAATTAAACTCTGACAAATGTGATCAACAGGTACATGTGATATTTAATCAATACATTTTGACATGTAATTAAAACCTTTGATCAACACATCTAACAAACCTTTTCAGAGGTTCAGAAGCGCCTCAAGATGCCAGCAAAAGAGCTTAGACAGGCTGTACCCATAGTAGACAGCCTGTACATATGGAAATTTGATTAAACAACTACATACATTTGTATTAAATCTTAACCCCTTCCTTTTAAATGTTCCCATAGCCAAAGATACATCCTGTGTTTCGCCATCAGGGCTTCAGAAAGGCATTTAAAGAGCCCTTGTCCCCCCTGTATTTTGCCTCATCATGCTTTAATATATATACTACCACCTGTACCCACTTACATAGCTTTACAAATTGTTATTCTGTCTGGTAAGGTCCTAGTATCTGTTCCTTAGCCCCTTCTTACTCCCCTGAAATTGCCCAGTGTCCACCCAGCTCTTCCAACACCCTTTCCAAGCGCTTCCAACTGCACAATTTCCCCCTGGAAGAACCTCAAGTCTGTAAGGTAATTTATTACTAGTAAGTAGATAAACCTTTCTCTTGAGATTCTCCCCCATCTTTTGTCTGGGATTTAAACCACCCCTGTTTACAGGCCCCAGTGTGTTCAGGTACTTAAATCCTCTGCTTGCAAGATACCTTTGAGGGATTAAACCACCCCTGATTTATCAGGCCCCTCATATTTTTAATTATATTAAGTTTATTTAATATAATTAATCATTTTTTACCGCTCATATCTCATATCCTTATTGGTATTACCTCTTATAAATCCTCCCAGAGCTTTATATTGCTCTTTATCTTTTATTTTGCACCTTGTGTAGCTAGAAGGATTACTCCTTGGCATCACAGAGGCTGACAACTGTGATATTTACTCTGTGGCTGACACTTACTCCCTCTAAAAAAGGGTTGACTAAATTTTTTTAATGGTTTCTTTTGTGAACTCTGTATTGTCTCAGAGCTTTCTCAGAATCAGGGATTTGATCAGCTGTACGCCATCCATCTTCCTTAGATCCACTGTATCTTACTAGGTATTGTTTAACATCTTCATTATTCTTTCTAATCTGTCTTTGTTGTAATACTTTCTTAACTGTAATGATTTGATCTTTATCTACAGGAGGTATCACAACTCTAATGTTTTCCTTTCTGAGGGGAAATTTATCATCAATTATTGGGAACAAATGGTTTGATTAGGCTAACTGGAAATGTAGGATGTTGCCTTTCTAATTCTCCTGTTAGTATAACCTCTACTGCATTTGCACCATGCAAAGCTTTAACAGTATAAGGTCCAACATAAGAATCTCTCAGTTTCTTAGGTCCTGATAAATTAGTGAAATTAAATGTAGAGATAAGGACTTATTCTCCAATTTTAAATTGCTGAATATTATGGGTTTTTTCCCATCTGTTTTTATTATACTCAAACAATTTCTTGATACATTCAGCTGCATAATTTGCAGTTTTAGTTATCATTTGATGGAAATTAGTGGCATTGGGGTGAATTGTTACTGATTTAGAAAGGACTAGCTCTTCAGGGAACCAAGGTATCCATCCTCTCTCTAATTCAAATGGAGTAATGTCAGTACTACTATGTTTACTGGAATTGTAAGAAAATTCCAATGCTGGTGGTAAGGAGCACCAGTCATTGGAGTAATTGTCTTTATCCTTGAATTCTAAACCAATCATGTATTCCAATTTTTGAATCATTCTTTCAGCTAATTCATCAGTTTGAGGGTGATAGGCTGTAGACAATTTCAATTGAGTGCCACATAAATCATATAAACCTTTCCAGAATTCAGATGTAATTTTAGTATCTCTGTCTGTAATATTATATCTTGGACAATCTACATCAGCTATAATTTTCTACCAGAATAACAGGGATAAATCAACTGCATTATTTTCTTTGTGACAGGGTAGGAATTTGGCTCTTTTGGAGAATCTGAAAACTACTACTAGTACTGAGTAGTAGTTATCAATCCCAGCTGGAGGTAATCCTGTAAAAAAATCCATATTGATTACAGATCATCTTTCAGTTGGTTCTTCAATTTCCTGTAGTAAACCATATCTTTTTCCTGTAGCTTTATTGGCTTTCTGACATCTGTCACATGATTCACAATATTCTTTGGTTGCAGTTCTATAATGGGTCCACCAGGCTATATGTTTAACTCTTTCTATATTTCTGTCAAATTAAAAATGTCCTTCTGTGATATTATCATGGCATTTGTTGAGGAAAAGATTAATGTGTTCTTTCTTAGCCAATACTACTACACTAGAATGTTTGGTTCTATGATATATTAATACATCTAGGAGTGAAAATCTGTTTTCATTAAAGGCAAGAGACCAAGGTTAGGTTGTTATGTTTACTCTGGAGGATTTATCTAAGAGTGGAGAAATTCTTGTCCATATTATAGCTTTCACATATTTCATCCCAGAATTCTTCTTTCACTTCTGTAAAATGTAGTCCAAGAATATCATAGGTTTCAGAAGGGTCATCATAAGCAGGATTATTGTCATCATTTGGAAAAGCAAAAATACACATAATTTTTTGCAGCTATCTCTCCATTGGGGGTTGATAACTGCATGCCCAAAAAAAGGGCGTGCAGGCTGCGCACCCTTTTTTGGGTGTCATCATACCTGGAGATTGGTGTGCAAGCTGCACAACCATCCAGAGGCGTGCAACACCTGCCCAAAGACGGGCGTGTGGTTGCACACCCCATTAAGAAAAGGGTGTGCAAACTGCACACCCTTTTCAAAACAGGGTGTGCGGTTCGCCCACCTAAATCTATGTATATGGGCAGGGGCCTGTCCCCACCTATATACACAGATAGGGTGTGCCTATATATGTATATAAGGTAGGGGTGTGCGTTCCCCTACCCATATAAATAGAAAGGGTGTGTGACCCGTGTGTCTTTTCTATGTATATAGGTGGGGGCACGCACACCCCTACCTATATACATATTATGGGTGAAAACATGTCCACATTCCAATGTCGAAATGACATCACCCTGCAGCCCCAGGCCCTTCCCCCCCCCCCCCCCCCCCCCCCCCCCCCAGCTGATTTCAACTGCAACCACCACCTCACCCCTTCAATTGTCACCTGGGTATTGGTGCAATAAATAGCACAATTCAGAGGTGGAATCCAGTTATAAATTTCAAAAAAAAAATCAAGGGGGTACATTGTGGTATTGAAAACTTTGTTTCTCACCTGACTTGTCAGATAAAAACCTTCAATTTCTCATAAATGAATTCTACTTGAGGACCAAGTTTCAAACCTTGCATCTATTTGATGATATTGCCTCACCCATCTGAAAAATTGTGTTTTAATTTCCTGTTGAAAACAGTGAGACTTATTATACAAATAGCTGCAGTTTTGTATCTTGAGGAAAGA
Source organism: Puccinia hordei (assembly GCA_007896445.1). Classification (NCBI taxonomy): domain Eukaryota; kingdom Fungi; phylum Basidiomycota; class Pucciniomycetes; order Pucciniales; family Pucciniaceae; genus Puccinia; species Puccinia hordei. The sequence goes on along the minus strand of RDRW01000268.1, from coordinate 103,197 downwards.
CAGGAACAAAGGCTTTGTTTAATCTGGTAGGTGGAACAGTTGTGCTATGTTAGGCTGAGCAGCAAGAAATTTGGGCTTGAAAATGATAAATGTTGGTGGTATTTTGGAAAACCAGATACTATTCATTATTGGTGGGATCACATGCCCAATGTCCTATAACTGCACCTTCCCAACAATACATTAATTTGCCATAGGGGTGGTGCTGTTGCAGGATGGAGACAACTTTTTGCTACACCCCATAGTGTTTGAGCTGAGCAAGCTGAATAAAGCATAGATTAATTACCCAGCACAGGAGCAGGAATTGTTAGCTATCATACATGCATGGCGCAAATGGAACATCTATGTAGATGTTGCAGTATAGAAAATTGTGGTCTACACAGACCATGCTCCCTTGGCATACCTACAGACCCAGCTGTTTCCTAAAAAGTGTCTCCTCTGCTGGATTAAAGAATTTGCCAAGATGAATATTGATATCCAGTACAAGAAGGGTCCATAAACATTGTTCCCAAAGCTCTTTTGTGTAGCAGAAACCTTGCATGGCTAGAAGAAGTAACTGATAAACTTCATGAGTCAGACTTTACGGTGATTATACCATATTTGATTGATGGAAGGGACTTCACAGACTGAACCCCAGAACACCTAATCATCTTTGCCAGGGAGAAAATTGTTTTTTTTCAATTACAACCCAGACAACAAAACCTTGATCTATCTGGGTTGTCACTGTATGAAAGGGGGGCTTGATCAATGCATGCCCACGCCAGGGGCACTCCAACACCAATTGGTGTGTTTTATGGTGCATGCCAATGGTGTTTGGTGTGTTTGGCAGGCACACCAATCCCGGTGTGCTTGCCATGCGGGCTGCACACCAAGCTCCCACATGCAAATACTTGCGTGGGATTTGGCGCGCCAGCAGTCATGCCAGTAGATACACATACTTATGTGTATTGACTGGTGTGTGCATACCAGTAAATGATGTCAGAGACCTCCAACTTGGAGGTCTCTGATGTCAGCCTCATCAGCCGGGAGGAATTCCTCCCAGCCAATGAGGTTGTTATATGCCTCATTGACCACAAGGAATTACTTGCAGTCAATGGAGTGTAAAACCTCATCAACCGGGAGGATTTCCTCCTGGCCAATGAATTATAAAACCCCATTGGCCGGGAGGAATTCCTCCCGGTTGATGAGGCTGCATACCTCATTGACCGCAAGGAGTTCCTTGCTTTTGATGAGGTATAAAACCTCATCAACTGGGAGGAATTCCTCCTGGTTGATGGGGCTGTACACCCCATTGACTGCAAGGGATTCCTTGTGTTGGAATTCTGTCTCCTCATCCCCAAAAGACCATTAATTATGAATAAAAATATATAATGATTAGTTGGACTGATGTTTGTATTAGTTATTTTGTATGACTGATTTTCAATGACTTAACACACACTTTTGAACTTTGATCCCTGTTGTAGTAGTTATTTTTCATTGACTCAGCAAGACTCAAATCAAATTATATTTTTCCATCTTCTTACATTCTCATTCTTAATTCATTATTATTCTATTATAAGAATTGTCCCATGGTGTGATTTTTCATACATACATGCCATGGGGTCATGGGGAAATAGAAAATACTGTGCTAAATACAAAAAAATTCTCATTCCATCATAGTACATTTGAATTGTAATAAATTACAGCAGAAATTCTAAAAACATTCTAGAACCTTCTACAAGAAACCTCTAGAATATAAAAGGAGGCCATTTCTGGCCTAGGATTGGATCCTCAGCATATTCACCCAGTACCACATTAATAAGTACCCTGAATACTCTCCTCCTACTTTTAGAGTAGTTTTATCCCTTTTATTATCCAACCCACCTTATTTACTGGACTAGTTATCAATAATAGTAATTATTATTCAGATAACCTTTCAGCACAGTGATAGTACCTGGATTTTGTATAGACATTAAGCCAGTGTTTCATACACATAGCCTAGTACAAGCAATAAAAATCATAACTTCTCCTCAGTAACAATCTGTTCCCAATTCTGAGTTCCCCTTGATTCTGCTCAAACATCCCTCTCCTCCTTTTCTTCTTGAATTTTATCACCTTTCAGTCAATGAGGCATATAACCTCATTGGCCAGGAGGAATTCCTCCCAGTTTATGGGGCTGTACACCCCATTGACCGCAAGGAATTCCTGGAGTTTCATGGGGTGTACAACCTCATTGGCCTGGAGGAATTACTCCTGGCCAACAAGGCCCACTCCCACGTCTTGGGGGTGGGCATTCCACCCTGCACTGGCTTGTTTGGCCGGCACAACAAGGATTGGCCATGGGCGGGCCAAGCCTTGGTGTTGGCCAAACACACCAATTTTCATTGGCGTGCGGCCAAAACATGCCAGCTGGTGTTGGCATTCCCCTGGTGTGGGCGTGCACCAGGGGCATGCGTTTATCAACACCCATGGAAGAGCAGTCCCCATTTGCTGTGTTTGTGTATTGGTCTGATTTTATCAGGTCATTTCATGATGAGCTGGGCCACCGTGGCAGAGAAATTCCACTGCAGATTCTTTGGGGTCAGGGGTGGTGGCCAAAGAGGTATGACAATGTACAAAGTTACATTTGTATATGCAATTCATGCCCAAGTGCATGAAAGACCTCATGCTTCACAGGAGACCAGCCTCCAGAAGCCTCTGCCGGAAGTATTACTTTTTGAGAGGTGGTAGTGGTGCTGCTAAAGGAAGCTTCAGAAGCAGAGCCTGCACAGGCCATTTTTGATAAGGTGATGACACCATTTGGGCCCCATGGGAATCCCTCACAGACCATGGCTCTAATTACTTATCTGCAGGCTTCCAGAAGTTCCTGTCTGCCGCAGGGATGAAGCCAGTCCATACATCTGGTTACCACCTGCAGACTAACAGAAAGTCAAAAAAGATTCAACAGACGCTTGGAATTGTTCCATATGAAAAAAACAGGCAACCCTTCCAAGTGGGAGGATTACCTCCTGGCAGCATTGTTTTTGGCAAGAATCCATGTCAGCAATAGCAGTGGTTTCTCCCCGTTTGAGCTCCTCTACGGCATCAAGCCTAGGTTGCCTCAGGATTGATAATGAATGATTGCCGCAGAACCGGCCTTCCCGGGCACAAAAAACTCAAGGCACACATAGAGGCACTGAATGAAACTAGAACCACCGCCGCTGGCAACACTGCTATATGTGCATGGAATAACAAAGAGGTGTTCAATGGCACCACACCATTTGCTTGGGACTTTGTAAGCCTTTTAAACATACAAGGGCCAGCCCCAATGGTTTGAATTGAACTTAATACAGTTTAAGTTTGAGTGGTTCATTTTCACTCGGCTGCACAGACAAAGCTTAATGAGAAGGGTTTGAAACCTAACCTCTAATTGAATTTTATTTAAATAGTTCCTGTTTCATTATTGCATCTATTTTCTTCATTCAATTATCATCTTGTTTCAAACTCACTCACCTTGCTCACATCCCCAACATACATGTTTGGGTTTGTTTCTTATCATCTCAGTATGTCTTGTTATGATCTCAAGATTTACATCTTATCTCTTTATTCTCTTCAATCACTGGTTGTCTTAGGTTTGTGTTGTTTGGTGTCGTAGTTAGTCTCTGTCAGTGTACTAACTCCTTGTAGGAGAATCTCTCAGGCTTGTGTTGTTTGGTGTTGTAGTGAGTCTCTGTTGGTGTACTAACTCCTTGTAGGAGAATCTCTCAGATTCCTTCAGTTAAATTTTTTGGACCTTTCACGGTCAAGAAAGTCTTGGAAAACAATGTTTACATTATAGAAGATATTGACAGGGTTGAGTACCTGACTTAACTAAGCCTCCCAGGACCGGGGGTGCAGAGCACCCCGATGCGGAGCATCTCCCATTCCCAATGGGAGGCTTATAAGTTATTGGGGTTCAGCTGCGTGAGAGCTTTGGAAAAATTGTGGCTTTTGACCAAAATTTGGAATGAAACACAAATTGCGCCAAACACACAAACCATGAGACAATGAGGTGAACAATCTCAGTTAGCTTAGAATCTCAGGTTCAATGTAATCCCAAGATTTAAGGAGTTAAACCAGAGGGTAATTTATTCCCTCACCCAGCGGTAGAGGTCCCACTTCTTCAGGAAATATGGGTTATGGATTCTGCTTTGGAAGGCGGGAGCTGTACCAGATAAAAATCCAGCCACTTGAGTTACAAGTTCATAATCTTTAAGTGATTGGAAAACTGTAAAAACTAGAGAAATTGCCTAAGTCCAGCCATACAACATTCTTGACACTTATAAAATTAGCCCTGTCAACGTTCCTTCAGAATTTAAGTCGATCAGTCGCCTCAACAAAGGAATGCTTACACAATTATCAAGCCAGACAAGGTTTCCTATGCCCCAAAGGGTATGGACTCCAACAGGTGTCAATTTCTATAAGAAGGTTTACAAAAAGAATGATGCAGATTTGAAGACCCACATTGAAAATGTTTCCCTGGAGCTCTATGGTCAGCCCTCAAAGCCTTTGCAAACTGAAACTGTTCTTAATCTAGTCAAAGGCCGCAATACCTTTCTTCTTGCTGGCACTGGCTTTGGAAAGTCTTGAATAGCAGAGCTATACTTTAAAATGATGCCTCAAAACAAATGCGCGGTGGTACTTGTATTGAACCCCTTGGATGCTCTAGGAGAAAATCAAGTCTACAAGAAAAAACAAGCTGGATTATCGGCTATAAACTTGACAATGATGAAATTCAACACTCAAGTAGCAGAAGAAATCTCTAATGGTGGATATCAGTTTGTGTACATGAGTCCAGAGACTTTCCTCAACAAAAAAATGTGGGATGCTGTCTACTTCAGCAGAAAATTTCTGAACCGCTTGGCATTGGTTGTTGTTGACAAAGCTCATATGATCTACATATGGGGACTTTTTGCTAGCGGCCATGGAAAGAAGGCAGCTGCAATTCTTCTTTGGTTTCAGGACATTGGGATTTTTCAACCTTGTTATGGAAATCTTGGCGGGCACCTTCCGTTTGAAACAACAAACCACTTCTCCTATTATCAGCGATGTGCAGGCCTATTGCTATCAAAGCAATCAAGAAAAGCCTCAAGCTTGATGATGACTCAATTGAAATATTACAGGGAGAATTGACTCGGCCAGAAATACAACTGATTTGGATCACAATGGAAAAATCACTCGCTTTTTCACTTGATTTAATCAAGAGCTTCTCTGGACCCCCACAATACCTGTGTCCGACGATATCATTCTTGCACAGGAGATCTTGACAAGGCTTGATGTGCAGCACAATTTGTGAACCACGTCTTCCCCATAATGTCGGCTACAATGGCTCTGGGTTTGGGTCAAAATTGGAAGCGCATTTGAATGGTGGCTCACATGGGCCGGGGTGACCCCGCTCAAATTGCTCAGATGATTGGAAGATGTGGAAGATATGGGTGAAAAGGCTTGGCTATATTGTTTATGGAGAAAACAAGGCGAGCGGGAAAGAACAGATTGGATCAATTCACAAGGGGTGCTGAACAGACAGATGAGGACCGGATTGATGCACTGGCAATAACACCTGTTTGCCTGAGGATTGCCTTTTCTTTGGACAAGTTGTATGTGATTTAGCTGATCTTTACGCTTGATTGAAGCATATTCTCATGCCTTTTCTTTGTACTTGCATAAGACTTGGTTATGTACCTCTCTGGATAGATGATCCTTCTTACATTAGAGAGAAGGAGCGCAAAACAGAACATGGGTTTGATCCATGCCGCTGCTCAAACTGTGCAGTTGTAGAATGTGACAGGCTGGTTAGAAACTTGGTTTTGGCGGATCAAGGCAACTTCAATGATATTCTTGATGACACTTTAATTTCACCAAGTATCTCAGACATCTGCCACAAATACCCTGCCAAGCGGCCACTAGTATGCAAGCGTAAGATCCAAGATTCCGAGATTGGTCACCTAGGCCTAGGAGATGTCAAACCACATCTTATAAATGCAATGGATGAGATGTATGACAGCCTAACACCTTCAGGAGGAACATTAAATTCGCGTGATCTGTTTGATGATGTTGAGGCTGAAGCAATTGCTTATAACATAGTGCACATATTCACTGAGAAAGATATATCCTCATGTATTGGCGGTCAATCCTTCTTGGGTCAGCTTGAAAAGCTTCTTGGAATGGTGATTCACTTCAAGATCACGCAGTCAAATAACAACGCAGTCGGTCAGAAACAGGAAAAGACTAAAAACCCTGAAGGTTTGGATCAATTACACACTAGCAATAATAAAATCCCACCAACTTTGGATCACATTGTGTTGGAGTTAAACATAAAAAATTTAAGTGGCCCACCCCTAAAGACTAAAAGGGAGATTGCAGCCAAAAAGCGACAAGAGAAGGAAAGAAACAGAGAATTATCACGCAAGAAGAATCAGAAGCAAAAAGAACAAGTTGAAGCAATTATGGCCCAGACATGGGCAGAAAATCATAACCAGAATACACTAATCAGTGGTATGCATCAATGGTAAGCTAAATCATGCATCATCTGAGTTTTAATCATCATCTTCAGAGCCAATGTTTGCGTCTTCTTGTGTTTCTTGGTGAAAAACAGAAGGCCCAACTTGGTTGACCAACATATGCCGTCAAAATCTTGATAAGTTTGGGTCTGAGAATTTAATTATCTTTTGCATCTTTTTGATACCAGATAGATAGGTATTATTGATGCGAGAAATTCTTTTCCTTCCAGGGTTACCTAGTTGATCCAATATGTCGTGATTTTTTGCCATAAAATTAAACATTTCCAATGATCGTGGTGTGAGGAGGTTTTTGTGTGACTGGTGTATTTTCTTTCTGCCACAGTCTTCTTTGAGCGAGTGAAGTAAGTCCTGCAACTTTAATGAAATAGAATGTTGGCATGAGCTGCATTGACCATAATTGATGATGACACAGTTGATGTGAAAAACTTACTATTTGAATATTGAGTGAGTAGACATTGCTCAAGCAATCAAGTTTTGTACCATTTCCTGTTTGGTTGTATAAGTATTTGGGCCAAGAATTCTGAATTTCAAGGAAAAAATCTTTGGCTACAAAATGGCCTTTTCGTCCAGCAGGGGAAATCAATAGATTATGATGCAAGTATTTCCTCAAAGACCAAGGTAGGATTACAGTGAGAAGTAACACCATTTGGGGAAGATAAGACAAATAATTTGTCAAACCAGTGAGAGACTGGGACATAAAGCACCACTTCTTCCACACTATAATCAGTCTACCCACATTGCCAGCGGAAATTGCTCAACTTGCCTCCACTACACTGGAGAAGTCATGCAACATGACCAATGTATTGCGTAGTTTTGGGCATGAATGCCCTGCCGCTTTCCTTCGAGCTTCAGCTGAGCAAAAAATGTTGTAGCACTTGTTAACTAAATTGTTCCATTCTTTGGTACAAATCTTTTGAGGAGCCTCAGGAACTGCTTGGTGGGTGGCCATCATTATAACTCTAAAAAACAAACATTGCAATTCACATCAATCAAGTTGAGTAAGAAAGAAAAAAAGAGCAAAGTAAACCAGTTTGAACCTACCGTAGGCAGTAGAATATTATTGACTCAAGGACATGTTCCATCTGGTTGATAATCAGGGTGAAATCTTTCTTCTGGATGGCCTTATCTGCTGGAAATCCAAGTGCTTTGAGAAACTGCCATGCACCACAATCTGTGGAGTCACTTGAATTACCAAAGTGATGAGTAAATATTGTTGAAGCAACATTCCAAAGTGTATGTGCAGCGCCCAGCTGGAATACACAGTTATCCAGACACTCTTGTGGAAAAGGGTTTGGTGTTTGTTGTGCCCTCAGACAGTTGAAATTTTGCACTGTGCCCAAGTCACCATCTATGGGCTGCAGTCACTGCCAGCATAATTGCCTAGGTTGAGTTCATCCCAGTTAAACTAGGATGCAAACAACCAATTTAAAGTAGGTTGACCTCAACCAATGAAATATAAAACCAAGGGGGGTCCCTTGGATTTATATTTCATCAGTTGATTTCAACCAAGTTTAAATTGGTTGAGTGCATCCCAGTTTAACTGGGATGACTTCATCCTAGGCAATTATGCTGGCAGTGAGTCTTCCAAAGAAGTCCACCTCAGATAATCCAGATTGGCCAATAATACTCTGAAACACTTGACCAACTCCTTTGGCTCAGTTGTCAGATGCATCCATTAGTTTGAGCATGTGAAGTTCTGGCTTTTTGTGACTGATCTGGTCAACAACGGGTGGTTGGATTGGTAAAGCTGACTTCTTATTGTCCGGGATAGCTATGTATTTCTTCAATACATGTCCAATTTGAGATTTCCACACAGATTCTGCTATAATGTTGGATTCCGCCGTTGGAAGGAAATGATGTGGCTCAATTGGAGCACTTTCTGCCAACTTGACAGCATGCAAGTATTCCTTCAAGGTTAAATCTTCTAGATCAAGTGATTTGAGGAGCTCAGGGTCAGGGAGGTGGATGTAGCCCCATGTGCCACAAAAGGTATGGGTTTGTTTTCCGACTGAAAAGGAATGGACCTGTTCAACCATGTTGATGTTATCAATGCAGATGGTAGGGGCCACTGGAATACCAGGCTTCACACTGCCAGCATAATTTCCTAGGTTGAGTTCATCCCAGTTAAACTAGGATGCAAAAAAACCAATTTAAAGTAGGTTGACCTCAACCAATGAAACATAAAACCAAGGGGGGTCCCTTGGATTTATATTTCATCAGTTGATTTCAACCAAGTTTAAATTGGTTGAGTGCATCCCAGTTTAACTGGGATGACTTCATCCTAGGCAATTATGCTGGCAGTGTCAGAGCCATTCCGGATATCAATTTCCCTTTAGCCTCCTTAGCCAATGAGTTCAATGCTGTTAGAGCTGTCAATCGCAATGAGCTCAGACCTATAAAGCTTAGATATTGGTGGACGCGTTCTGATACCCCACATGCCAAGAGCCGAACGGAATTCACAAGCTGTAGGCCATTAGCCCGGCAATTGGAAGCAAAAGAAACCATGGAACACACTGTAGTGGCAATCTTCAATTTTGAAGCTCAAGAAGGTCAGAAATGGGTTATTTTGTGTCAGCTTGCTACTAGTTCAGAGACAACCTGACTAGAACAAAAATAAACATAAAATAAAAAATATAGTATTAATCATTTAACAAAGAGTAATAAATGAATAATAATAAGATAAAGCAACATAAAAAAGTAATATGTAAATAATAAATACATTATTACATAGTAAATTAATAATAAATAAACAAATACAATATTAAGTATAAAACAATGAATATGTTAATAAATAATAAGATAAATAGAAATATTATTTCATAATCTTAAAAGCGTGTAAAATAACCTTGGGTACTTCAGCCAAAGTACCCCAGATACCTTAAAACTTCTAGTAGTAAAACAACTTGAAAGAATATTACCACTGAAGCGCTGAAATAATTATTATACATTAAAATACAGAATAAAAACTATAAATACATGTACAAAACCACGAAATAAAAATGTATTTAAATAACAATAAAATAAAATAAATACATATAACATTAATAATATAAGTATATAATACTAGTAAGATACTATGGTATCTATTTATTTATTTATTTATTTTATTACATACTAGGTAAACTAAGGATGATTCAGAGGGACAAAAACACGAACAAGAGGAAGGAAATAACATGAGAACCTTCTGAAAATAACAATTGAACAACTGTTCAAAATAAATGTATTACATCCTTAGTGGGAAATTATTGATTGACAGATCTCTGCAGTCATGCATTCCCAAAGAGCCTGCATGACAGGGATCAAACAAGAAGCTCTTGAAGCGCCCACAGAACAAACAAATACATGTATCTCACATTGTACACAATACAAAACAAATTAAACTCTGACAAATGTGATCAACATGTACATGTGATATTTAATCAATACATTTTGACATGTAATTAAAACCTTTGATCAACACATCTAACAAACCTTGTCAGAGGTTCAGAAGCGCCTCAAGATGCCAGCAAAAGATCTTAGACAGGCTGTACCCATAGTAGACAGCCTGTACATATGGAAATTTGATTAAACAAGTACATACATTTGTATTAAATCTTAACCCCTTCCTTTTAAATGTTCCCATAGCCAAAAATACATCCTGTGTTTCGCCATAAGGGCTCCAGAAAGCCATTTAAGGAGCCCTTGTTCCCCCTGTATTTTGCCTCATCATGCTTTTACATATATACTACAACCTTTACCCACTTACATAGCTTTACAATTGTTATTCTGGCTGGTAAGGTCCTAGTATCTGTCTCTTAGCCCCTTCTTACTCTTCTGAAATTTTCCAGTGTCCACCCAGCTCTTCCAAAACCCTTTCCAAGCGCTTCCAACTGCCCAATTTCCCCCTGGAAGAACCTCAAGTCTGTAAAGGTAATTTGTTACTAGTAAGTAGATAAACCTTTCTCTTGAGATTCTCCCCCCATCTTTTTGAGGAGAACTGATCATTTTGTTATTGCTCATACTAGGCTATGTATTTATAGTCTAGATACAAGTGTGACAAATTGTGGTTGAAAAATAAAAATGAATAAAAAACAAATTGAATAATAAAATAAACTGAGAGACAAAACAATAAGTTCTTAGAAAAAACAAACTAGACAAGACTTCTCATTCTCTTTTAGTCAGGCTAGATGAGTTAGTTAAGACAAAATATTATATGAGTCACAAATAGAGAGAGTCGTTAATTCTTACTAATCAGATTTATTAAATCAAAAAATGACTAAGGAAAAAGGAAAAAACAGCTATAAGAACTTGAGTTGTAATTACAAAAAACAAGTATAATATAAGGTGTAGTCTAATCCAGCCAAGTTGATTTGAAGAAATAATAGGGGGTGATTTTTGGGAGGAACAGAACAAAGAAAAACTCAACATAAACCACCCCTGTTTACAGGCCCCAGTGTGTTCAGGTACTTAAATCCTCTACTTGCAAGATACCTTTGAGGGATTAAACAACCCCTGATTTATCAGGCCCCTCATAATTTTAATTATATTAAATTTATTTAATATAATTAATTATCTTTTACCCCTCATACCTCATATCCTTATTGGTATTACCTCTTATAAATCCTCCCAGAGCTTTATGTTGCTCTTTATCTTTTATTTTGCACCTTGTGTAGCTAGAAGGATTACTCCTTGGCATCACAGAGGCTGACATTTTGCAGGGCAGATACAAGTGGCTGACCCTCTTGAACCAAAAGTTGGATTTTCCGTTTCCAGTCAATATATGGGTGTATTCTCGGATTTCTTGATCAGGTGGAATGTCCCCAAGAGTGTCTTCAGATCCAAAGTCATCCCCAGATTCGCTAATCTCATTGTTGTCTGGCATCTCATTTGGATTCCACTGCTTGTGAAGTGCACCCACCAAGATATTGTATAAAAATGGTGTGTGTGTTGAAATCAGAAGATTTTCATGGCAATCCTTCTCAACTTGTGTGAAGAACAACTCCTTGACGTTTTTAGAGGTTTGGAATGATCCATGAGGATAGTCGCCCTGCGGGGGCTGCTGACTTGCAAGAATCTTGATTGCCTGGTTAAAACATAAAAAAAATTAGCTTCTGTTCAATCACATCATTTGTGTAGATCTACATTACCTCATCTTGAATAAATCTGGCCCATGCATCATGGCCTGGGCAAGAGCTCTTAATCTGATTAGCCATAGCCTCAACCAGGATCATTGTTGAATCAATGCCTGACTCAGCCCAGTAACGTCGCCGATATGCAAGCTCTGAATTATTTGAGCACAAGAAGTGCAGCATAAAAGATTTTGGGGACATCTTGCAGGGTAGAGAATTGAGTGCATCACACACTGCGAGTACTTTCTGGTCCATTTGCTTGATTTTATGTGATTATAGTGTGATTTTCTATACCTGAGCCTAAAAGGATGTGAGATGGAATTCCGAGACAAAGGCTTTTATTGAAGATGGAAACTTGTATCTAACATCTTGCCTTCATTAGGTATCTTACAGAATCTCTCACATAATCTTCAATGTTTACTGTGTATGTGATATATTTGAAGCTACAGGAAGCCGGCCCGGAATTATTTGGAAGATGCTCTGCCTGTAAAAAATGACTAGATGTGTAATATGACAACAATCGTGTTTTCAAAGGTAAAAGAAGGGGGAGTGGGGAGCATGAAACTTGTCATGAGATGTATGGAAAAAATTGCAAAAGGTAGGGCTTTCACCTGGTTCCACGGGAGTATACCATTTGTGGGAGGAAGGCACCGGGTAAGGCGGCGGGAAAAAACTCCCAGCAAAAAGTTGGAAGCTCCCAAGCAAAAATTTGACATTACTTTCAAGTCCCTCCTTTGGAGGTCGCGCTTCGCGCGAGGGCGCTTTGCGCCAGCCCAGGCTGTACCAAGGCCCTCCAAAGTGTGGGACTTGTGTTAAGTCAGTTGAGTACCCCCGACCAGTGAGTGGCAATAGTCTCAAGCCAGTTGCTTCACGGTCACTGATTGTCAACGACATGTGGGCAGCCCCGCCTGCTATAGCGTAGCGCGAAAAGAGAGCCGACGCCAAGGTGGCGCGCAATCTACTAAAAAAGACACGGTCTTAGCCTCAGTTATTTCTTCTAGCTACAGCTGCAGGGGTTTGTCCTGCTGTGTCCTGTACAGCTGTAGCCTCTAGTTAGTACTGCCCCTGAATACTGGGGTAGTTGTTGTTGGCTTGTTGTTTCTTGATCGAGGCGCCTACAATATCATAAGGCGACCTCTCTCATGCGGGAGAAATATTCCCTCATCTCCTTTTGAATTTTTCGTATCCGTACCTAGGCACCACCCTTGCCAGTTTCCTAATTTCTCGCGCGTTTACTCACCGCTGGGCCTCTGCATACTGAAGAGCCCCGCTTCAATAAACACGTTCAAGGACGACAACCTCCTGAACCTTCTATCATCGAGCCATTCTACCAAGGTACATTAGTGCCCAGGAATGATGCTGTCCACGCCTACGAGGCTGGTCTTATTCGCAACGATAATCCAGATCTCGAGTACCGTCTGTCAGGCCCCGCTGAAGCTCCAGAAATCGGGCATCAAACAGTCTGATCAAGACAAGCAAAGGGCAGAAGAGGTGAAAACTGCATTTACCGGTGCCTTCGATGATTACATGAAGGTTGCATTCCCGGCAGACGAAGGTTCGCTTTAGAGAATCGCTTGAATTCATCGAATCATCCAATTGACTCTCACCATCACAATCTCTAAATTCCCCACAGTTTGTCCCCTAACCAAAACTTCTCGTAACACCCGTAATGGCTGGTAAGCCTCCTCAATCAATCATCTTCAGAATAATCCTAGCTTTCCATTGATGTCATACATTCACCTTCGTTCTTCTAATGGATAACCAGGTCAGCTACCTTGGTCGATTCTCTCGATACCCTTTTTGTCATGAATCTTCAGGTGAGCGTTATATTTATTGATTGGTCAGGCTTGGAAAGAAGACCACATCTATGTCATTCCAATTGACTTGCATACCTTCAAATTCAGGATCGATTTGCCCAGGGCGTGGCAAACACTTTGAAGATTGATTTCTCTAAGAGTCAAACGGAGGATGTAGGTAACGATCTTTGATCAAATCTTAGATTCCATCACCGTCACTTATGACTTTGGGGATTGCAGCCTGTTTCAATCTTCGAGTCAACGATCCGATACATAGGCGGAATCCTCGTGAGTAACTACTTGGCAAACTATTCTATTAGATTCTAACCAATGTCGTCCTGAAGCGAGTGCAAGTTCTCTTCGTAGTCAGCCTACGAGCTATCAGGAGCTACTAACGCTGCGCTTCTTGATCAAGCCCGCAAGCTAGGCGACAAACTTCTTTTGTGCTGGCAAGATAATCAACAAAACTTGCCCTTTCCCTTTCTTGATTTCACTACCAACAAGCCAGCCGTGCGAGATTACATTAGTGCTGCATCTGTGAGAGCCCTCTCCACTATTTTTCATACAATCAGTAATATTTTTTGCTTCACAATAGTTGATAGAAGTGATATACTCAGGCAGGATCACTTATCATCGAATTCGATCGTCTGAGCTTTTACACCCGTCAGCCTAAATACTTACAACATGCAACTAGGGCGATGCAAACAATCATTAGTAAGTATCATCTGCCCTCCTTATCAATGAATCTATAATTCTCATAAAGTTTCTTCGGGTGGACAGAAACTCCTTCCTCACTTCCCGGACTTCCTGGGGTGGTGTTTGGGGTTAAGAATCAAAAAATTTTGAGCGATATTTATACTTGGGGTGGTGAGTGTTTGATTCACAAGTTTCTTAATTTGGTTAATGCCAAGGCAACAGTCCGTTGAAACATCATTTTGTCTTATGCGTGGTCTAGCTGGTAGCGAGTATGTGCTTTCCGATTCTTCAGTAGATACTCAACAACTCAATTGAGTATGCTTGACTTGCACCTCAGCTCTTACTTGGAATATCTCTTGAAGTACGGTATGCTTATCGACAACAGTGACCCGTCTTACTACCAAAGTACGAGTTGACCTTTCAAACTACTCCTAAAGCCAGGACTGATTCCATCCCCTCCTTACAGCGTGGCAACAGGCAGTGCGTTCATCCATCCAAAAGCTTGTTCAAGTATCGCCGGTTCACAACCTGACCTACCTTGGTGGTTTTTCAACATCGACAAATTCTGTTGACTACGAATTCTCGCATCTGGCTTGCTTCACCGGTGAGTTCCATCCAAACGTACATGATTCAGTAGAAGGCTGGGCTGGTGAACATTGACTACCCTTTGGCGACAGGTGGAAATTGGCTCTTGGGAGGGAAAGTCTTCCAAGACAACCAGTTGTTTGACTATGGTCTGAAACTGGTAGCGACCTGTATGGAGAGTGTTGAGTTTTGACCTTTCACTTCTTGCACACTCCATTAAACAAAGGAACTGAGTAAGACACTGTACAGTATAAGCGCACTGCCACTGGACTCGGTCCAGAAATCTTTCGTTTTCTAGGACCAAAAGGTGAATCCAACGAAGAGAAACCAAGCCAGCAAGTTGCGTGTCAATCTCTCTGCTCCTTTTCGAACCAAAGATCTGTAACTCATGTGGTTCGTTAACACATAGGACCTGGAGTTCTTTCGGGCCAATGGCTTCTATATTACGAATCCAGCCTACCATTTAAGGTGAGCTCTGAATTTGTTCTGTGGTCTTCTCAGCTGAACTTAACGATGCTGAAATTCCTACGCAGGCCCGAAGTCATTGAATCTGCATTCTATGCTTGGCGGTTAACTGGTGATACCCAATACAAAGAATTCGTATGGAAGGCTTTCAAATCTTTACAGAAGTACTGCAAAGCGCCTGTCAGCTACTCTGATATCGACAACGTCAACTCTGATTCCGATCCTCAACCGCGCGACGCTGCGGAAAGCTTCTTGTAAGTGCCGTTCAAAATGATGAATTTTCTCGCATTTTACAATAAAGAGGCTAAATGGTCTTGTACATAATTTCTGACTCATAGGTACGCCGAAACGTTCAAGGTTAGTACATCCTTGACCAAAATAAGTGAATTGACAACTAAAACTCAGTCAATATTTCATTTTCGATCTTAGTACATATTCTTAACCTTTTCGGATCCCCAGCTTTTGTCCTTGGATCAATACGTCTTCAGTTGAGTGGTTTAGCCATCCAACCAAAGAGGAGCGCCAGGGCTGATAAATCTTGATGTTGTCTCCCCAGATACCGAGGCGCACCCATTCCGCTACCAACGCTCACAAAGTAAGCATTGATGGAACTAATGCAGTACACCCTTGTAATGGAACAGACATTACACACTCATGCAATGGACAGGCATCAACAACTCATTGATGGAATATAAGATGGTAGATAACATCATCATTGTGATGGACACAATAAATTAATGTGGACTAGAGTTGTTTAGATGAGCTAAGAGAATGTGAGCGGAGATGAGGAACATAATTCTGACAAAGACTACTTGGACATCTCTTTGGGTTTATGTTCAGAAATCATAGCATTACCCAATTACCTGTTTATTTTTTTCCTTGTTTCTCCCCTCTATTGCAAACTCAAGGGCTAGTAATATTTTCATTTCAGCCATGTTAAAAATCTTGTATGCATTTAGCTCCAAAATACATAACTCTCATGTGGTTGCCCATTTTGTCTTGAGTTTCTCACAAGGTTTTTTTCTATTTTCTCATCATCACAGCCTTGTACATGCCAATATGCCCAAGAGTAGGAATCTTTGAAGACAATTCACTTTGTCCTGTCAGCATTTGAGCATCCGAGTCCGCTCACCTCTTTCCTTTTTCTCTCCTTCTCCCGTGTCCCTGTTCCAGTTCCTGTTTACAGCTCCTGTTCCTGTTCCTGTCCCCAGTACTTATTCCTGTTCCTGTTCCTGTCCCCAGTACTTATTCCTGTTCCTGTTCCTGTCCCCAGTACTTATTCCTGTTCCTGTTCCTGTCCCCAGTTCCAGTTCCAGTTCCTGTCCTGTCCCATGTCCCATGTCTTCTGTCCCCAGTAACTGTCCCCTGTTTAGTGATTAGTCATGTATAGGCCCCCTTTGGATCTTGCAAGGGGGCTCTCTAGTTGTTCACTTTAAATTCTGCTCCTCTTACATGAAATAAAATTCATCGAGTTTGAGCATTTTTGTCTTTGTCCCACCTGACATCAACCCAGCTCCTCTTTCACAAATAACCTCCCTCTCCACCTTCTCAATTCCTAGAATTGAAAATCTGACATGTCCTTGGGGGAATTTCCTCCTTGCATACTTGAACTATCTTCTTGCCATAACCCTAACTTTCAAGTTGTTCAAGCATTCTTCAATTCACAGTATGTAAGTTTGTGCTTAAATAGTGATGATTTGATGCAACGAAAACCCCTGCATCTACAATCAATGCTTGCTGATCTTGCAGCAAGTTTGAGATCAGCTGCTTCTGTGATGACTTCATATAGTCAAACCTATTTATGTCAGTACAAAGTGTGTTATATCAGCATGCATGGATCAACAAATTTAGGCTCTTGCCTGGGATGTCGTTGATAAAGAGCAAGAGAGAGTTAATTTCGGTTATTGGAAGGGAGCAGGAAAGAATGGAAATGAGAGAAAACATGAGAAGAGAGATGGAAGATAGTGATTGCTAGCTCACCTGGGATGTCCACGATAAGAAGCAAAAGCGAGTGAGGAAAAGGCAAGTTCACCAACATCCCACTTTTTGAGAAGAAAGAGAAACACGAGATGTTAGTAGAGTATAATTGTGGCCTGGTCATCCTAACTCATTCATACATATTCAATCCGCAAAACGTTCAGCGTTGGTTGTAAATATTTGCGATACATGTGAGTTAATAGAGCGAGTTTGAGACTAGAAGCTGAACATCCAAACTAGAAACTGAACACTAGATCACCAGAGTAGAAAACATACATATCCAAAGGGTAGATAAATACGTGACAGAGCCTAAAACGCAGTAGTACCGCCCAGCTGAGCATTTCTGTGGGCTTGAGTTTCTGACCATCAAAATCCCATCCTTCCAAGGTACCTTTGTGTCTTCCCAACATTCGTGGCTAGTCACGGCCTTCAACATCCTTATTTCAAGATATCTGGTGTCGATTGGAATCTTGCAACTCACCATTGATCTAGTGTTTGTGCTGCCGATCTAGCTATTGGTATGTCATTCGTTATGCCTTCCGGCCTTTTGTTAATGGGAGATGAAGGTCTCAGGCAGTTGGTTTTGGATCATAGTAGAGACGCGATATTTTCCCAGTTCCCGGAGGTCCAACGCCATCATTGAGATTACAGGTTTTGAAGACAAGAGAATCATTGAGACGGTATGTTTTTGCCTTTCTCACCAACTCTCCAAAAGTTTCAATTCACAAAGCATTGATTCTGATTTCATGACCTCAGTCGAAACTCTTTACCCCAGCGATGCACAACAAGATTTGTCCCAGTGGTTTACCAAACCCTTACTATGAACGATCATCAGAACGGATACTACCCGGTTATTCCACGCCCGCCGCCACATTGCCCATCCGACCCTCGTCGAGCATCACAGATACAACTGGTTTAAACAAAACTGGCAGTTCGTTTGGAGGTCTCCATGGCCGAGAAGGCGTGTCATCTAACAAGAAACCAGCTGGTAGTGAGACTAGGGCAGGCCTCCTCTACTCACCCATTCCAAAGCACCATCAACCACCCACATTCGCAACCATACCACAGAATGCAACTCCTTCACAGAATTGGAAATCGAATGATATACGTGGACCACTAGCGCCCATAGAAGCTGATCCAACCGGACATTGTGAGCGCTTGACCTGTCATCAATGTCGTCTCAAGACTACCAGGCCCAAGATGATCTGCGATCAGTCATTGGATCCAAACTGTGTCGTTCGAATATGTCGCCCCTGTTTGATGGATCGAAAGGCTTACGACGATATGCCCGAGCTTCGGGCACCCATTTTCGAATTCGTACCTGGCGGGAAACTTCTCTGTATGAAATGTAGGAATATCTGCCCTTGCATATCGTGTCGGAGGGCGCGAGGTGAGAACGGGGTGATGGGTAATGGTTTGAATGGATTTTATGACTTGACGGATGAGGCAAGGGTGGAAAAACTGTTGAAAAAGAAGAACAGGAACGGCAAAGATACCCCCAGGAAGGCATCCCACCGCCGCCCCAACCTTGCGGATAAAAAAACAATCTTTAGCAATCGAGATATCACTTCAGTGGCTCATAAGCACGGGAATGGTCAAAACAAGCGAGCCGCTTCAGAACACATAATTTGCTTGGAAAAATCTTGGTCCGAGCTGACTGGCAAATCTGAACAGACAATTTCTGGCCGTCGATCCGACGTATCCGGCGGAAGCAGAAAGGTCAAAGCAAATCGAAGTACCCGATCCGACCACCCTGGTTGGAGAGCGTCTACAATCACAAAATCATCCGATTCAGATCAATGGTCGCGCAACCGCAAACTCTGTGCGGAGAAAATTTCAGGCATTGAGAGCGATGGTACCCAAGAAGACATGTTGATGAGCTCACCTCTCAAGTCCGAGAGTAGTTTCGCTAAGGTTGATTCAAACATGGCCTCGATCCACCGCCAGAAAAAAAATAACTCGTTCGACTCGAAGGATGACGAGAACAACCTCCTGGAGCGGCACAAGAAACGGCTAAAGCTTCAGCTCCGCGAACTCAAGCTCAAAAAGGCACGCGAAGAGCTGGCACGAAATAATGCTACCGCCGAAGGCTTCGCAAAGGCTAAGATGATGCAGGACTTCTTGCGCTGTGGTTCAAGCTTCGAAGAGGCTTTGAAGGCTACTGAAATCTGTCTTGGCCCTGCACGATCTCAAAGTGTTGCAATTCATTCAAACTGCCGGAAAGCCAAAAGGCACATGTCAGAATTCCTAGATTAGCGCACAGCAAGTCCGTTCTCTACGACATCGTCAACATCGAAACATCTGTGATAATGTTTGCGAGATAAACCGCCGCTACAATCCAGAGTTTTGGTGACTGTTATTCCTCTATTCTATGTTTGGTCTGTTCTCTGTTTCCTCTATTCTCTGTTTTGTCTATTATCTGTTTGTTCTATTACCTGGTTTCTTTATTCTCTGTTCTGTTACTAATCTCATGTTATTGAGTCTTTTTTATAGAAGTAATGTGGTGATCTCGTTTGTTCTTGTACGCATTTTTTTTTGTTTCCTCCTCGTCTCTTATGTGACGCAGGGTAGGATCTAGCAGACTTAATTATAAATACTATTTACAGTATTCAGTCCGAATGGGTCTCACTTCAGGAGTAGCTTCAAACTTTGAGTGTGAATTAGTGGGAATCAGGCTAGGGCTGGAGCTGAGCATGGCTAAGCGGCTACCGGAGGCAGGAGCCCGAGTTTTCATACTAACAGACAGCCAGGCGGCAATCGACAGGCTGAAGAGCCCCAACGCGCCCAAACCGGGGCAGTACATCCTCTCTCAAATTATGAAAACAGCTGAATTAATCCCCCCCTCAACGCAGATCTGTATCCGATGGTGCCCAGGCCATGTCGGGCTTGAAGGAAACGAATTGGCTGATAGGCAAGCGGCAGCAGCTCGAAACCCAGTCCACCTTGACAACACCATAGTAGGCAGCATCACCTCCGAGAAGACCGGATTACTGACAAAACACAAAATTTGGAAAGGATCGCCCAGGGCGGACTTCCCCATTCAAGCTGCTTTCCACCAACTACGATCAGGCCACTCATTCCTGAACGCTTTTCAATTCAAATGCAAGAGATCACCATACCCCATCTGCATGACTTGCGACCTTCCTGAAACCGTCGACCACTACCTTGTTTCTTGCCCCAGGTTCTCTAAAGAACGGGCAATAGCTAGGACCACCCTCTACAATGAAAGGATTGACACCATCACCACTCGATCTTTTCTCTACAATCCTAGAGCCTTCAAGGACTGCTCCCTGCAAGTAGGAGAGGACTTCTAGTCACTTGAGAAATTGTCTAGTGACTAGGTGACTAGGAATTGAATAATAGGTATAGAAGATATGTAGATTTTGATGATTATAATAAAAACCCCACTCACTAAACTGTAGTGAGGTGAACAGGTTTGTATGGTAATAATCTGGGGGAAAATTCCCTTTTAGAAGGTAATCTCTACCCCTTAAATATTACAAATAATATTAATCCCAAGGTAAGAACTCAAGGAGTTTATATTACTTGGGGTAAATTGAAGATAGTCTCCTTGTAGGAAATATAACTAAATTATAGTATATAGGGTAAATTCATGGAGAGATATTAATCTCTGCTACAATTAGAAATTCTTATATTATTTAACAAGGGCAATGCCCCCAAATTTGGGGACTTGAGGTGAGCTTTATTTAGAGTGGGTGTTTTTGTTTGGGAGGGGGAAAAAAACCAAAATTTGAAAGAAGAATAAAAGAAAAAGAAAAAGAAAAAGAAAAAGAAAAAGAAAAAGAAAAAGAAAAAGAAAAAGAAAAAGAAAAAGAAAAAGAAAAAGAAAAAGAAAAAGAAAAAGAAAAAGAAAAAGAAAAAGAAAAAGAAAAAAAAAAAAAAAAAGAAAAAAAAAGAAAAAGAAAAAGAAAAAGAAAAAGAAAAAGAAAAAGAAAAAAAAGAAAAAGAAAAAAAAGAAAAGAAAAAGAAAAAAAAAAAGAAAAAGAAAAAGAAAAAGAAAAAGAAAAAGAAAAAGAAAAAGAAAAAGAAAAAGAAAAAGAAAAAGAAAAAGAAAAAGAAAAAGAAAAAGAAAAAGAAAAAGAAAAAGAAAAAGAAAAAGAAAAAGAAAAAGAAAGAACAAGAAAAAGACAAAAATAAATTAAAAAAACAGGCCAAATTGGAATTGACACAAATTGCAAAAAAAACATGAAATTTATCCCTGTGGATTGATTGAACACATGAAAGAACCTCTTTGTAAACAATATTTGAAGTTTGGTATGAAGGAGGGCCAGATTCTAGCTGAGTGATTACAACTGTTTTTGTGTGACTGGACTTGCTTCAAGAAAGTGCAACATACAGTTGTCCATGACTAAAAACAGGTTCAAGAAGCACAATACCAAAATTTCCAATGTTCTGACCCTGAGACTTGTTCATTGTGAGACAAAAAGAAAGATTAACAGCAAACTGGGTGTGTATTAGCTTGAAGGGTATTCCAGTCTCTTCAGGGTCAGATATGAATGGGATGCAAGGTATGGCAACCAATTCACCAATTCTGTTTCCTGAAGCCACTTGTGCAAAAATTACTGAAGGACTCAATTTTTCCACAATCAATCTGGTTCCATTGCAAAGACAAATTGTTTTATCCAGGTTCCTTAGCATGATAATTGGCACACCCCACTTTATTTGAAGGAGGTGAGGGGGAAATCCAGATAGGTTTGTGCTATTAATATACTCAGGCAAGTAAAGACCTTGAGGATTGCCCTCTACTGAATCATGACTGGTGTAAGATATAAGTTCAGATGGGATGTAACTAAAGACCTTTGAATTGATTTGATTGACAGATTTGTTCTTGCAGCAGAGGATTGCCTGTTCTGTAAAATAATTGGGATGGGAGAATGAAGTGCTGATATTTGGAAATATTTTTTCTATCAGCAAATCAAGATTTTGGTCATCTGAGCCACCAAGGACCACCATTGACTGAGGTAAATTGATTCTGTTGGAATTGTGAGTGAGCCCCTGACAATTTCCAATGGATAAGAGAAATTTCTGAAACTGAGGATCCCCAGCAGCATTTATGTTGACTGACAGCCAGATTATTTTGTGTCAAAATTTGATCCGGCAGGTTTACAATGCTTTAATTGACTATCTGAGGGTGTGATCCTTTCTTTGCAACTGGTAAAACCTGACAGAAGTCCCCTCCCAGTACCATGACCTTGCCACCAAAGGGAAGGTTTGAATCCAAAGGTCTTGAAGCAACCTATCCACCAATCCAAGTGCATGAATATGAGTCATAGGTTCTTCATCCCATATTATTAATTTTGCTTTCTTGAGGAAATCATATTTATGAGAATTTTTGGCAATTGATGAAACTGAATTTTGTGACAGTTTAGGAGGAATCCCAAAAGTGAGATGAGCAGTCCTACCATGGGGCATGTTCATTGCTGCTATATCTGTTCAATATTGTATTAACAATAATTATAATGGCAGAAAAATATGCAAGTGAGAGTGTAAAAGGCAAGCATACCACTTCCAGCACATGAAATGGCTATTTTTCTTGTTGATCTCACATTTTCCAGGAGGCAGTTGTATAGAAATGTTTTCCCAGAGCCACCAGGCCCATCACTGAAGAAGCAAGCTGGAAGTTCAGACTGACATGCAAGAAGGATTCTCTCAAAAGCTGGGTTTTTTCAGGGAGTTGAGAAGATCTGCATTGCAGAGTTCATGCTGAGTTGCATCAAAACTTGATTCCTCTTCATGCAACATCCAATTTTGATTGAGGTTAATTTTTCCAACTGAGGGATTATACCTTGGAAGATCAGGAAACAAAAGGTCCACACAAAGGAGACCATTCTGCAGGAGAATTGGATTGATTGCTTCAATGATGTTATTGGTGTGGTAATCCTGTTCCTTCTCACATTACTTCTTCTACATCTTATAATCCATCCATATATTCATCAATATTATTCCAGATTCAGATTCTAAACCCTATTTTACCCCTAGCAACGGTGGGCCTGCTATGCTAACAATAGCTGTGGTGTAGCGTAATGTTAGCTTTTTTTGCTATGCTAACACAAAGTTACTGTTAGCTGAAGATATTTTCAGCTAACACTAAAATAAATTCATCAAAAAAGAAAATAGCGGGTAGCATAGCGTTAGCAACATCAAAAAAAAAATTAATGCTACAGAAATTAGCTGATTTTTAGTGGTGTTAGCTGGAACAAATGCTACACTAACTGTTAGTGTAGCGCCCTTGTCAGCTATGCTGACTGTTAGCGTAGCGCCCTTGTCAGCTACGCTAACTGTTAGCGTAGCGCTCTTGTCAGCTATACCAACTGTTAGCATAGTGCTCTTTTCAGCTACACTAACTGTTAGTCTAGCGCTCTTTTCAGCTACACTAACTGTTAGTCTAGCGCTCTTTTCAGCTACACTAACTGTTAGTGTAGCGCTCATTTCAGCAAGGCTAACTATTAGAATATTGCCTTTTTGTGGTGATCTAACTGTTAGCTTAGCACTACACTAACTGTTAGTTTAGTGCTATACTTGCGGGAGCATAGCAATCATGTCTTTTCTTGAGGATTTGATGCTTTTAAATTAGTATTTCACTGACTCTGATGATTAAAATGAGGTCCCCAGAACAGTATTGTCCCAAGATCCATCTTTTGAGGCCAAATGAAGTTTGTTTTATAGTTAACAGGGGAAGATGGCCAAATGGAAAGCTCAGAAAGCCACAGTGGATAATTTTCTGAGCCAAAAGCCACATGCAAAAACAAAATGTTTTTTGAAAAAAAAAAAAACTTAAAGATAGACATGAAAAATAAATAGATCAGAAATAAGCTGTTTTGATTGCTGTACTTACTCAAGTACATGAGTTAAAGCAGCATTTTGATTGTTTTACTTGTGCAAGTACAGCTTTTTGATTGCTTCACTTGTGCAAGTACAGGATACTAATTGAGCAGAGTGAGCTTTGACCTCAGACAAGGGAATTAATCACTCCTGCTATCACCCTCATTGGTGAGTAGGATTTGTGATGAGGTTGACACCAATTAGGTATTTTGCACTCACTTTTAATATAGCAGGAGTAATAAATTCCACCGTCTTGGGTCAAAGCTGGTCCACTGTGCTCAATTAGGATCCTGTACTTGAACAAGTAAAGCAATCAAAAAGCTGTACTTGCACAAGTAAACCAATCAAAATGCTGATTCAACTCATGTAATTGAGCAAGTACAGCAATCAAAACAGCTTATTTCTGATCTATTTGTTTTTAATGTCTATCTTTAAGTGTTTTGTTTTTTTCAAAAACATATTGTTTTTGCATGTGGCTTTTGGCTCATAAAAATGATCCACTGTGTATTTCTGAGATTTCCATTTGGCCATCTTCCCCTGTTAACTATAAAGGGAAATTCATTTGGCCTCAAAATTCAGGATTATGTCCTTATGTTGATGTCTATTTTATTTTTATTGAAATGCCTCTGATTTTAAATGATGGATCTCGGGACAATACTGTTCTGGGGACCTCATTTTAATCATCAGATTCATTGAAATACCAATTTCAAAGCATCAAAGCCGCAAAACAAGACATTTTGTGCAATGGAAAAACTTTCACCATTCCCATATCCTTTTATTTGCCCAACCACCTCACACCAACTATTGGTAAAATAAAACAAGATGTAATCCACCAAACAAATTCTTTTAAGATTGTTCACTTTGCTGGATCTAAAACTTTGGTCCTGGTTTGAATTCAAACACAAGAAAGAAGTTGGATTTCTCTCCTAAGAGCTTTAATGCAGCAGGATTTTACCTGCTGAAGAAGTAAGACCAGCTTTTGTGCAGCAGCCATGTTAACTTGTGAAACTAACAGTTAGCAAGCAAAAAAAACCCCGCTATTTGAGCATAGTGTAATGGGAAAAACTTCAGCTAATGGCTAAAATTTAGTGGGAAAAATATCTTTTTCTTGTAAAGAAAATGATCAAGATTTAGTACAGTATTTTTTTTTATATTGTAATTTTTTTTAATTAATTTTTTTGAGTAGATTTTGAAGCTTTTGGGTGAGGCAAAAAAAAAGATAATTTTTTGAAAAAAATTAAATTTGTAGATTCAGAGTTTTCTAATGTTTTTGGAGGAACAGAGACTCTCAACACTATATATAGTGTTTATTAGATACATGGTTGTATTGGTGAGAAATAAAGCAGAGCAGCCATTGACAATGATGACTCTTCTTTTCTGGGAGCAGCCATTGCAACAATGGCTGTTCTCAGCAAGAAGGGGAGGTGACAATGGATGTCAATGAAACCTCTTTCCTTGGAGAAGCCATAGATGAAAATCAAGGCCAATGAGTCCTCTTTGCTGGGAGCAGCCATTTATGGACCACTTCAAAGATATGTCTATGGACCACTTGGAAGATATTTTGGAAATGGAGGAAGAAGATGTTATCTTCAATAATTTATATTCACATGGCTCATCATCTTCACATGCAGGATCTTCCCGACAACGCACAATCATTGACTGAAATAGAGTGGAAGGCCATGCAAGACTTTTAAAGGATTACTTTTCCATGAATCCTGTGTATGACCAGAGAACTTTTGAGAGGAGATTTCGAATGAGTCGTAGCCTATTTAATAGGATCTTCTATGATTTGCAGAACCATGATAGGTATTGGCTTTTAAAGAAAGTGAGGTTTTTTTTCTGGTCACAAAAATTTATCTGCTGGTGCATGTTTCTGATGCTACTCTTCTTCAACAGGACTGCTGTGGTCAAGTTGGATTGTCACCCCGTCAGAAGATAACTTGTGCATTGCGCCAGCTGGCCTATGGGATGTCTGCAGACATTACAGATGAATATGTTCTGGTTGGAGAGACTACTGCTATTGAAACTCTGAGGAAATTTGTGCAAGACATCATCACATTATACCAGCATGAATGCTTGAGACCACCAAACACTGCAGAAAAGCATCAAATATTGCGTGAATATGAGGACCGTGGTTTCCCTGGCTGCCTAGGATCAATTGATGGGATGCACTGGGAGTGGAAGAATTTTCCTCAAGGTTGGGCCGGTCATTTTACAGGAAAGGAGAGAACTACAACTATGATATTAGAGGCTGTTGCAAGCCAAAACCTTTGGATCTGGCACTGTTTCTTTGGTACACCTGGAGCTCTCAATGACATCAATGTCCTTCACCGTAGCCACCTATTTGATGCACTACTATCTGGAACAGAGGATCATGTTTTGTTTCAAGTCAATGGCAACCAGTATAAACATCCATACTACTTGGCTGATGGAATATATCCTCCTTGGTCAACTCTTGTTAAGACTATATCAAACTCACAAGATGATGCCAGCCGGAATTATGCTAAACTTCAAGAGGCTGCTAGGAAAGACATAGAGAGAGCGTTTGGGGTTTTACAAGCAAGATGGGGAATTATAAAACAGCCATGCTGTTTATGGGATATAGAAGATGTCAAGAGAATCATGACATGTTGTGTTATTTTACACAACATGATTGTTAAATCCAGATCAGAACATGATCAATTTATTGGCAATCCTTCTATATCTGCTCAAGTTATATCAAATCACAGAGACCCCTCTTTAGAACATTCCACAATGGCATACCTCCAAAGAAACCAAGACCTTCACAACTCTGCAACCCATTCCAGATTAAGAGAGGACCTGAGGATCCACAACTGGCTACAAAGGGGCATGATGGGTGACCATACTCACTGAAGAAGGTTATTGAGTATAAGTTTTGTCCTTGTTCATTATCATCTTTGTCCTTCTGGAGAAATTCATTTTTTCTACTCATATTGTTGATGATGATTTTTATCCTTACAGAAGAAGCATATTTCTTCTACTCACTTGTTTCTTTTTCTTATACTCCCTTTGTTTTCTACTAAGTTGTTTCTTCCACTCACTTGTTTCCTTTTTTTTATGCTCAATTTTTTTTTCTACTAAGTTGTTCCTTCCACTCACTTGTTTCCTTTTTTTTATGCTCAATTTTTTTTTCTACTAAGTTGTTCCACTCACTTGTTTCCTTTTTTTTATACTCACTTTTTTTTACACTCACTTGTTTCATTTTTTATACTCATTCTATTTTTCTACTAAAATGATTACCATTTATAAAGATCACTTTGTCAAGCATTTTTCATATTGAGAGGGGCATAAAGACTACAAGAAGGGGATATTTTAAGGGGAATTAATAAAATTTAAGGGGAATTATTACCTAGCCATTTGTCTTTCATTTTTTTTGGGCGTTGATAGACGCACGCCAACAGCGTACGCCAACGCCAACCCGCACGCCAATTTTTTTTGGCGTGCGGGGCCTACACGCCACATTTTTTTGGCGTGTAGGGTCTACACGCCAAAAAAAAAGGTGTGTGAGACCCGCACGCCAAAAATGGTGTGTGGTTCCCACACGCCATTTTCTTTTGGCGTGTGGGCCCCGCAAGCCAAATAAAATTGGCGTGTAGGGCCCGCACGCCAAACAATTGGCGTGTGGGTCCCCCCTTGCTCACATAATCGAATGGGAGGGCCCATTTGATTACGTGAGCGAGCCCCCTCCTGGCTGACGAGGTTATACAACCTTGTCAGCCAGGGTATAGCCTTGCCGGCCGGGAGGACTTCCTCCTGGCCGACGAGGTTGTATAACCTCGTCAGCCAGGAGGAAGTCCTCCCGGCCGGCAAGGCTATACAACCTTGTCGGCCAGGAGGACTTCCTCCTGGAAGAAAAGGTTGTATAAACTCGTTGGCCGGGAGGACTTCCTCCTGGCCAACGAGGTTGTATAGCCTTGCTGGCCAGGAGGACTTCCTCCTGGCTGACGAGGTTGTATAGCCTCGCCGGCCGGGAGGACTTCCTCCTGGCCGACAAGGTTGTATAACCTCGTCAGCCAGGAGGAAGTCCTCCCGGCCGGCGAGGCTATACAACCTCGTTGGCCAGGAGGACTTCCTCCTGGCTGACGAGGTTGTATAACCTTGTCAGCCGGGAGGAAGTCCTCCCGGCTGAAGACATTATACAGCCTCGTGCCGGGAGGAAGTCCTCCCCTCGCTCAAGTAATTGAATGGGCAACCCGCACGCCAAACAATTGGTGTGCGGGCCCTACACGCCAATTTTATTTGGCGTGTGGGAACCACACGCCATTTTTGGCCTGCGGGTCTCACACACCCTTTTTCTTTGGCGTGTAGACCCTACACACCAAAAAAGTTGGCGTGTAGGCCCCGCACTCCAAAACAAATTGGTGTGCGTTCATCAACGCCCTTTTTTTCTTCATGATTCTCAATACCTTCAAATCCTCCTCATTGTCACCACAATCCTTCTCAGAGGCCAGCAAGAGCTTGAGGTCATTCATCTGAATGTTGCTGGCCACCTTATCTCTATCCACCTCAAGTTTCTTCTCTTCTATCTCAATTTTCTTCCTCTCCAAGTCCAGATGGTGCCTCGCAATCAAATTCCTGTCTTTGCATAACAAATTCCCATGAGTTGCCGCGGCCAATTGCTTTTTGGGTTATGGTATTGTACTTGGTGAGCTGCTCAGATTTGTTGTCATCGCCATCATCAGAAAATTGACTCAGGCGGCGCTTCTTGGCAGCTTTTGCCCTGATAGGTTGTATCGGCTTTGTAGGAGAGCGCACCGACGTCGTAGGAGAGGATTCCGAGACCATTGAGCTGTGGTTTGCGTCCGAAGGATTTCCACAGTTGGCTGGCTTGATCATATTGATGATCGGGTCCTTCTTGGTTTCCATGTGCCATTTGGGGGAAAATTGCAGCTTCTCCCAAGGGGAGACTGACTTGAAGGCAGCCTTGTTTTGCTCTAGGTAGAGCTGCAACACCGTCTTCATCCAGTTGGATGACCTCAGCCCACTCGGTGGGTTTCGTTCAATCGAGTAGTAGAGCGCGCTGAACTTCAGCGTTGCTGTGTTGAGACCGGCCCACCTGAAAAAAAAACATGTTAACATCCTGTTTGATAACAAACAGGATGAGTAAGAAAGAAGGAGGTACTTACCAAGTTTGAATTTGGTCATAATCCCTATGGTGGACCATTGAATGCGAATTGAAGTCGGCCTTGACCCGTTGGAAGAAACGCTTGCCCGTTTGATTTGCCACAAACTCCGGTTGCTCACTGATGCGGGGGCATTGATATTTGCACGCCCATCGGCGCACACCCACGCCGAACGCACGCCAATAAAAAGAAAGGTGTGTTCCCCGCACGCCTTTTTTTTATCGGTGTGCGGGCTGCACGCCCATCCTTGGGCGTGGGCACGCCTGTAGATGGGCGTGCGTGCTGCACGCCCATCTACAGGCGTGCGACACTGCAGGCGTGCAGTCGCACGCCCCCTTCAGAAAAAGGTGTGCGGCTCGCCCGCCCCTTTAGAAAAGGGCGTGCGACCCACACGCCCTTTTTATGTGTATAGGCAGGGGGCAAGCCCCTGCCTATACACATAGATCGGCGGACCGCCGACCTATGTATATAGGAAGGGTGTGCCCCTTCCTATATACATAGAATCGGCGTGCCGACTGCACACCGATTCTATGTATATAGGAAGGGGCACGCCCTTCCTATATACATGCTGATGTCATGCGTACACCAGAATGTACGCATGACATCAGCATGCCCGCCCCGCCCCCCACCCCCCCTCCCCCCCCGCGGATTTCAACCGCAACCATCACCTCACTCAATCACTTCCCCCCCACCTCACAGCACCTTCTCCACATCAACCCAGCCGGCCCAAGCCGACCCACCCGACCCAAGCCGACCCACCCGACCCGATCCGACCCACCCGACCCGATCCGAGCGAGCCAAGCCACCCGACCCACCCAAATGTGGGTGTTTTTTTTTTATCCTGCCTGAGCCCCCCTGAGCCCCCCGTGCCCCCTGAGCCCCCCGTTCCCCCTGAGCCCCCCGTGCGCCCCGTGCGCACCGTGCGCCCCGTGCGCACCGTGCCCCCGTAAGATAAAAAAAAATTAAAAATTAAAAAATTAAAAAATTAAAAAATTAAAATTAAAATTAAATTAAAATAAAATTGAATAAAAATAAAATAAAATAAAATAAATAAAATAAAAATAAAAATAAAAATAAAAATAAAAATAAAATAAATAAAATAAAAATAAAAATAAAAATAAAAATAAAAATAAAAATAAAAATAAAATAAAAATAAAATAAAAATAAAAATAAAAATAAAAATAAAAATAAAAATAAAAATAAAAATAAAAATAAAAATAAAAATAAAAATAAAAATAAAAATAAAATAAAAATAAAAATAAAAATAAAAATAAAAATAAAAATAAAAATAAAAATAAAAATAAAAATAAAATAAAAATAAAAATAAAAATAAAAATAAAAATAAAAATAAAAATAAAAATAAAAATAAAAATAAAAATAAAAATAAAAATAAAAATAAAAATAAAAATAAAAAAAAATAAAAATAAAAATAAAATAAAAATAAAATAAATAAATCAAGAAAAAACAAGATTCTGATAAAAAAAACCAAAAATTTACTCAGGGCCCATTAGGCCCTGTATTGACAGTGGGACAAGCCCCAAAGGGCCTAGTAAAGGGGCCAACAGGGCCCACTATGACTGTCCAAAAGGAGCCAACTGTGCTCCCAGCCGCCCAAGTTTGACATGTTAGGCCAGGGCCCCTTTGTATCTCCGCATAGGTATCCAAGGGCCCCATTCCCCTTGTCCAAGCCCCGGACGGGCACACCAGCACTTGATGTTCTTCCACTCAGATCCAATTAATCCCTCCACATCTTCATTATTATTATTTTCATGCCAGCTGATTATTTCTTCTTGTTCCTCTGAACGCACAGATATCAGCAAGTTTTCTTCGCATCAACTTTTATTACCCTCCAGCAGTGTAACTGCATGTCTATCAAAGTAAATATCATCCAAAATTACTCACTCTGGCCGTTATTTACAGCAGAAAATGTCTCAGCCAGGCCAAAACTCCTCCTACTACCACGTATCTCCCAACCCATATGGCGTCCACAATCAGCCGCACCCCCAATACCCTAATGCAATAATGCATGCCAGTGGTCAGCCTAATGTCACCCATTCTCACTTGGCACAGCATGTAAGCACACACAGCCCAATTCTTCTACTTAAATAACTTTCTCACACAGTCCTTCCTCCTGCCTCCATCAGCTGCAACCACCAGTTCCATTTGGGCAACCCCCTTGGTTCCAGGTCCCATCCAACCCCTCCATCCCCCCTCAAACGTCTGATCAATTCCCCAGCTTCCCCAATTACCTACACAATGCTGCCGCATCCTCAATACCCCCAATCACACATAACCCCACAAACCAACACCCCAGCTTCACCAACCATGGCCACCCCGCATACCCGTCAAACTCAATGGCCTTTCCAATTCCAAATCACGGGCAACCTGCACCCCATATGGGCCACCAAATACCATCTTTCAACCCATACAACAACCTTCCCCCCCACCAATCATCCCAAACGGCCTCCTATAACAATAGTACAGCCTTTCCCCACATTCCAGTCACCGGCCAACCCAATCCAAACTTTTCAAACTACACCAATCCAGCAATCACCCCGCAACAGACGTCAAACATTCCTCCCACCCACCAACCCAATCAACCAACCTCCTATACATTACAGCAGGAAATGTACTCCAACAACTGGAATGCCCCCCAACCAATCCAAAACCCACCATCAATACCCAGCAACCCGTCCATCAACCAGCCCACATACTACTGGGACAACAACACCAACCAATCCGCTGTCGAAATCAATTCTCTGCTTGACTCTTTAAGTCCGCCTGCCCCATCCGCGCAGCTACCTACAGCAATTGATCCACTGGCTTCCTTGGTTGTCCCTCAAATTCCTGACAATACAGCTCAAGGTAGGTCTAACTTTCTCTTGTAATGTATATTTATTGAGAGCTGACAAACTGTAAATCATTAGCTTTTCCCCACAATTTCCTGCCTTCTGCAAATGACCTGCCTTCTCCCTCTTTTCCCACCCAAACCAATGAGGATCAAGCTCAAGGTGGGTCTTAGTATCTCTGGTAAAGTTGCTTTATTGGGAGCTGACTATTTATTGATGAATCAGGTGGTTCCAACTCTACAACGTCTGTGGTACCGTCTGCAGTCCTGGCTCCTGCAAGAACCGCCCAGGAAATGTCTGTTCCCTCCCCAATCCCCCTGGAAATGTCTGTTCCCTCTCCAATGACTGAGGAAAATCCCCAAGGTGATTGTAGCTTTCACTCAGACAAGTCCTTTGTGGTGTTCTTACCAATGTTTTATTGTACAGATCCCAGTGCATCTGCGCACCACACCAACAACTTGTTGATGCCCCCAAATCTCCCGGATGGAAATGCTTTGCCCAAAGCCCTACTGACCAGTGAGGATGTCAGATTGTTTGACTACTCTGTGGGAGGTCAGTGCCTCATTGATTTATCATACTGTTTCCAATGGATGCTCATGGGAATTAATTTCGTAGGGCCAATGGACCCTCCACCTGAATACCTGTTCACCTGTGTTGACGATCTGAAGAAATTTGTGTCCACATGGGCCACTGAGCATGGTTATCGGCTGGCGGTCTCAAAATCCAAGGCGGGGAAGAACATTTACCTTGCCTGCTCACTGGCTGGAGAAGACACTACCACCGTGGACTCCTGTCGGGCTCGTGAATCACGTAATAAGCGAGTTGGATGCGCCTTCAAGATTTTGGGCCACTGTTCATGTGCCAAGAACCGTGAAAACGACTATTGGGATCTCCGCAGCAAGACTGTCCCTCACAACCACAATGTCATCCAGCACAACTACGAGGCCATCCACAAGACACTTGGGGCAGAGGGCCAAGCAGAGGTCGCTCGACTGGCCTCTCTTGGTTTGCAACCACAGGCAATTGCCCGGCAGCTGAGTACGACTGAGGGACGCTTTGTCACAAACAGGACAATTTACAACACAAAAGCAGCGCAGAAGATACAGCGGAGGGCCGGCGACACCCCCATCAACCATCTTCTACAATGCCTCAAAGGCTCCAACTGGGTTCACGATGAAGTTTACGATGATGACGGAAAGCTCCTCTACCTATGGTTTGCGCACCCTGGATCAATGTTACTTGCTCGCAAGTTCCATCATGTGGTTAATATTGACTGCACCTACAAGACCAACCTCTGCAAGTACCCCTTACTGCATGTTGTTGGCCAGACCTGCACGAACAGCTTTTTCTCAATTGGATTTTGTCTCATGAGGAATGAGAAAAATGCGGCATACTCTTGGGCTCTGAATAAGTTGAAGTGAGTGTGGTGATTGTCTTTTTTAGTATGAGATTGATAATCTGATGGTAATTTGACATACACCTATCAATTCTTGCAGGTCGGTATGGGAACCAGAGAGCTCTCCAAAGGTCTTTGTGACGGACAAAGAGGTGGCTCTCCGAAATGCAATTGCGGAGCACTTCCCAAATGCAACCTCCAACCTATGCGCCTGGCACATTGATCGGAACATTGTCACCAACTGCAAAAAGGCTTTTGCATCCAAGGCAGACGAATGGACAAATTTCATGAAGCTATGGCACGAGGTGACATACGCACCGGACGAACCCTCATTTGACACAGCTTGGGGAAAGCTTCAGGTGGACCTCAGGGAACAAGCAAATGTTCTGGAATACCTTCAGAACCATGTTCTGCCCTGTCGCAAACAATTCATGGCTGCATGGGCTGGGAAAACCCCGCACTTGGGGAATCTGAAGTCATCTAGAGGTGAATCAGCTCATAGCTGGCTCAAAACATATGTGACATCTGGCCAGATCGACTTTGCTACGCTCTTCCTGACCATTTCATCAGCTGTGGACCGGCAACTGGACGAAGCACAGGTCACCATTGGCCATGAAAGGATCAAAGGGCTATCCGGACTCCCAAATGTTTTCAAGCCGCTTCACACCAAGATCTCAACCCATGCCCTCAAATTGGCAATTGGAGAGTACAATAAGTACTTGAAAATGAAGAAGGCCAAACGTGATGATCCGGTCAGGCAGTGTACGGGGAACTTCAATGCGGGAATGGGGGTCCCATGTGCACACTTGATTGAAAAGTTGCTTGAAGAGAAGGGTGATGTGGAACCAGCAGACTTTCATCCCCAGTGGCAATTGTGTTACAACCCTGATGGACCAGTCAGTGTATAAATCTACCCCCTCCTCCATAACCCATTGGCTAATCCTGTTTGACCTTGCTTAAATTACAGAACCTTGATGAGGAGCCGTATAACTTTGACAATGATTTTGAGGCGCTAAAGCAGGAGATCTTGGAATCTCACCCCTCCACAGCTTTGCCGGCACTGATGAAGAATTTCCGTCGAGTTGTTGCAAACACACATGTGGTCCCACTGATTGAGCCAGACCCCATCAGACAAAAATCCAAACCAAATCAACCTTGGAAGAAGAAGAATGGAAGCCGCCGTGTGCAAACCCGTGATCCTACTCAGGCAGAAATCGTGGAGTCTCAGATTGAAAGGGCACAGACAGCCAAGGGGAAACAGCGCGCAAGGACCAGTCAGAATCAAGCGCGCCGGAGAAGGACAGACAAGTTGCAACAAGATAGCAGCTCATCAATGGAAGACCCTGATGAGCTGCCCACCTTGGCCAGACTGACCACCCCAAAACCCCGAGGCCGACCAAGAAAGGCTCCTGATCCCGCAACATCTTCTGAAGAAGACAATGAGAGCCCACCGTGTGTGGCCAAGCAACGAGGCCAACCTCCAAAGTCTCAGCTACCATCTACGTATGCAGCCAACAAAGACTACCAACCAGGCCGCACGTCACATAAGCGGAAAGCAAGTCCCCCCACTTCCGACCGGCCCAAGTCCCTGGAAGAAAAGCCCTCAGTATCATCTGCAATGAGTCAGATGTCTTTGGCAAAAGGGAGCTCCGCAGAAGGCAGTCATTCTGGGTCATCTAGTGGAGTAGCAGACTCATCCATTGAACAATCTGATGGCAGTGATGGAGATCCCTTTGGATCTGAAGGAGATGCATGTGAATTTGCAGAGGACAATCCGATTGATATTCCTCTTGCCGGGACTTCAATGTCAACTTCCCTGGTAAGCCCCTTTAATCAAACCAACAAGATTCTCCTAATAATGATTGGCCTGATTGTTCTGTTGTATTTCTGCAAATCAGGATGCTATTCCTATGTCCCATACGGAAGGTGATTATCAGGCCAATGACCCCCCCAGGCCACCGACTTTGGAGGTAAATTCAAGGGTTAGGATGAGCCCATTCAATGAGTCAACATTATAACTGATTGGCTTTTCTGGTTGAATTCAGGATGAAAGTATGGTTGTAAAAAGTGGTCCCACCTTAGGGACACTGGCTCAAGCCGCTAATGAGGTTATGTCTGATAAATCAGTAAGTGAACATAGTGTGAATTCATGATGATTACTCATGAGAGCAAAGAAATTTACTCACACTCTTGTGCTTATGCTGAATTTGCCCTCATCTCCCCCAGGTTGAGGAGTTACCTCCTTGGGTCATTAAGTATGTCCAATCAAGTTATAACCCCAAAGGCGATGGCAACTGTGGGTATTCTTGTGTGGCACATGCATTGGCTGCTGAAAAACCCAAGGGCCCGTATGCTAGAGACAATGGGTGGTATCAAGTGCGATTGGACATGTTACACGAGCTGGACATCAACAGGGCACTTTGGACGAGGAAGCTAGGTGGACCAGAAATGTTCGAGAAGATCTACGACAGCATTTGCGTGGAGAATCCCAAGGGACCAGTGCCCACTTCCAAGTGGATGGGCAGGCTTGATGGTGGTCCTATTCTGTCTAATGCATACAATAGGCCAGTGGTGTTCCTCACAAACGACCAAGCAGCTGGCTGCATGACGTTTCTCCCTTCAACTGTTGCACCCGACCCCAAACCAGCAAGCCCAATCTACCTTGCACTAATTAACGGGAATCACTGGATACATGTTATAGTCAAGCGTGGCCTAGTACCTTTCCCTCCACCGTCCATACCTAGATCATTTCCAAAGAGCCAAGCTGCTGGTTGGTTGAGCATCATTGAACCAGCCACACTTCTTTACTCCAAAACTTGCAAGCCAATTTAACACCCCTCCTCTGATTTGTAATTACTATATTAAATTTGTTTCCATAAATCAAAGTAGAGTAATGGCTGTCAACATTACTCCTGAATATTGCCAGCCTCCTTGATGCCAACGACAAGTCTTTCTAGCTACAAGTGGTGCAAGGATACAAGGAAAGAGTGATATTACTCTGGGTAAGGTTTTAAGGTTATAATTCCCAAATAAAACGGGGGAATTGTGACGTAAACTTTAGAGGAAAAATAGGAAAAATAAGGTAATAATTATATTAAATAAATTTAATATAATAGGGGCCTGATAAATCAGGGGTGGTTTAAATCTCTCTCAGGTGCTTGCAAATAAATTGCAGAGGATTTAAGTACCTGGAACACTGGGGCCTGTTGACACAGGGGTGGCTTAATACCAGGAAAGGTAAGTGGGGAATATCTCCAAGAAAAGGGTTATTACTTACTAGTAATAAACCTTGAGGGATCTTGGGGATATTCAGGGTGAAACTGGACAGCTTTGGGCGCTTTGATGGGTGGATGGTGGAGCTGGATGGTCACTGTAGAGTTGTTGGGGAAGACAGGGCTAATAACTACTAATACGCTTACCATACTGTTTTAAAAAGTTGTATATCTAATAATACATGGGTAAGGTTGTTGGTGGGTATAAAAAAGCATGAGGAGCTTTATTTGGGCGTTTGAAGACCTCCTTAAATAGTCTTGAGTGACCTCTGGGGACCCTGTAGGTATTATTGGCCAACTTGTGGGATATTTGGACCACATTTTGGCCATTTTTGCTTTCTTGGTGACGCGTCAGCAGCCCCTGCTTTGAATCCACGTCACCAATTGATTTTATTAGTTTATTTATTTATTTATGTTGACTTACAGTCTGTAGTACATTAGTACTGGTTGTTATAGATTAATACTAGTGGCTTATTTGTATTTTATAATAAGCCGCAGGATTATTTGTACTGTTTGTTCAGTCAATATAATTTTATTTATATGTCTAAATAATAATACAATCTGGTATAATCATTTATTTAGTCCCCATTAATCTTCATTACATGTGTAACTTATGTAATGAAGTTAATTGGGCGTGTTTTTGTTACTTTGGGTGTACCTTGGATGACTTTGCAGTCCGCGTGCCAAGCTGAGAGCCTGTAAGGGGCCTGATGCTTGCGCGGGGGCTTATATTCCAACTTTGGCGCGGGCTTTCAGTCACACGGGTTGAACTTCAAGGTATGCGGACTGCGGTGCACGGGGTTTGAGTAAAACACATTGTATTTATACTATCTCCCCTAATTTACACAACACCTCATTTCCGTGACTGGAAATTGGGGGTAAGCATATGTATATGAGTATGTAAGCATAAAGTTAGGTAATCATACTTTTAACTGATCATTAATACAATTTTCAGTTATTAGTATCATATCATATGTATAATAATAAGTTTTAGTTGCACACCAAGACTGACACCTATAATGTAGGAAATAGATAAACCAAAAGGCAAAAAATGTATCATTTGGATGGAAGTGATCAATAGAACATGCAACATGTAGAGCTGGAGACACAGGATAGGAGTTAAATACCATACAAGTCAGAAGTGATAGTTGGACAAAGCTATTTCTATATCTTGAGAAAAAATGTGGAGTAGGTGGTGAGTAGCAAAGTAGTGGTGAAATTCTTTGTAGGTTCTTTCCCAATCCACTTGAGGGAGTCCATTCTCACCAATCTTATCGAAGCCCATAGCACACAAGAAGTCCAGAAAATATATACGAAGATTGTCTAAAGTTTGGTGGGGCATTGGGAGAGTAATACCACCATCCACCTTTTGTTTAAGGACTTTGGCCCCAAATTCTAGCAAGGCTGAAGCTTTTGCATTGCTGGCAGTCTGTCTGTTGAATGTGAAGACTGATGTTGGACCAAAAACAAGCAGACCAGCTAGCATCTGGATCTGAGAGGGTGTATTCCTTGTGGAGCACTCATCCGTCCTTGTATGCTTTGGATGTGGCCGGGTAAAGTCGGATAAGCTGCAGATATACGCCAGAGCTGACATTGCCCCCACCAGGTGCTGTGACACAAGCATGAGGCCGCCAAGGTTTGGTGAATTGGCATCGAATGTCCCCAGGTTCTCGTAGGTTCGTTGGAAGCCCCAGTGAGCAGAGTGGACCTTTGTTGTATCTAGTGGAAGGGGTTCCCATTGGGCGCCCTGCTGTTCGAGATGACGAAAAGCCCAGCATTGATGTAAAGCAGATTTGAGTCGGAGGTATGCCGTGTCAGGAGGAGAGATGAATGATGCCATGTTTGAGGCCAGTGTGTGTACCTGAGTTTGGTTGGTTATCGTCTTGCTTTTGTTGGCCCGGACAACTTCAATCTGATCCATGTTGATCATGTCATGAGTGATCAGAGACATTGAAGTAGCAGGGTGGAGGATTTTTTCTTAACCGCACCACAAAAATTGGTCAGTGTAATTTTTAAATAAATAGATAGTAACTAGGAGAATTACCTGATTTGCAAGCAGCCAGAGTTATTGTAACGTCCCGCCACACTCTTTCCTTGAAATTGTGGTCCATTGGGCCATGACGAGAGAGCATATGGGGGAGGTGATTGAGGACATAGGCGATGTTCTTTATCATCTTCTCAGCTGATGTGATGGACCATGCAATGCCACGCGCCAAATCGTTGTTCAAGTTTTCTACCACTGATCTTGGAAGCAGTGGGCCTGGTAAAAATAGTTCCACAGCTGCAACAGACAGACAGACATGAGTTTGAGAAGTGTTTAATGTTTAGAGGAGAGGGGGATGACTCACATGCATCCCGTGTGGACCTTGCAGGGCGAGGAGGGCCTGTTGACCTCTTGCTGGGGTTTGAACTGGAGCTGGGCAATGAACTGGAACTGTCCACTGCACTAGTGGTTGTGGTGCGGGAGAACTTCATGCCTTTCAAGTGTTCGGCCGTTAGGACAGTTGGGTGAGGAGTGAATAGGTGGCTTGGGAAGTTTGGGCCGGTTTCCCTTGGGTCAATACGCACAATCTGTTGATGAGAGGTAGAGGAGCCCTGTTGAGGGACTGGGCTTCCACCACATGAGGGAGGATTGTCTGGACTTGGGGTGTGATGCCGGGATTTTTTGGATGTAGGATCATTGGACGTAGGATCAACAAATATTGCAGTTGGATAGCGGTAGCGAGCCCGGCGT
The DNA here is from genome assembly GCA_007896445.1 of Puccinia hordei. Classification (NCBI taxonomy): domain Eukaryota; kingdom Fungi; phylum Basidiomycota; class Pucciniomycetes; order Pucciniales; family Pucciniaceae; genus Puccinia; species Puccinia hordei. The sequence continues at coordinate 63,817 of RDRW01000268.1, read as the reverse complement.
GGGTGACGTTCAACGATAGTGGAATGTGGGTGTGGGGCTGCACGATGGTTGTACGGCAAAGAGACTTGTGAGGCTGGAGGGTTGATTCCCAATTCTTCAGGGTCGGTTTCCCCCTCGGCATCCGGGTCGTTTATATTGTCATCACGGTTTTGTGATAAGTTATGCAAGGCTCGGTTGGCATTGTGGGATTCTATGGCCGTAGCTATAGTATTGAGGTAAGCCTCATTAGAGGTGGTGAGAAAGGTGCTTTCGCCTTTGCTGTTGCGCCTGGGTGACCTTAATGGGTGGATGGGGCCATATGCCGGGTTCATAACGTTGGGCAAGCCGTTGTCAAATGGAGCGGGTTCGTTGTCCCATTGAGCTGGTATGTTGTTAATTTGAGTGGGTTCTGGTGTGCGATGAAGTGTTGGTGCCGCATTGTTTGCTGAGAGAAAATCTGACAGTCGTGGAGCGGTTGTTTGAGGTGGTGGGAGGTCTTTGGGAAGATCAGGAAACCAAGGAATGAATTGGTTGAGGTTAGGAGGTGGTTGGTTTACTTGTATTCCTCAGGACTGCATGCGGGATGCTGAGCAAGCTCAGTGCATTTTTGCCAGAAGTCCAAACCTGATTTGCAGTGTTTTGGGGTGGAAAGTGGTAAGCAGGAGGTTTATTTTCATACAAGCTATGAGGAAACGGAACTCACGTGCTTTTTCATGACCACCAGACATTGTTGTTGCGTGGAAATACGTCTAAAGTTTGATGGAGGAGGAGAAAACGGTGTTGCTGTTGGTTGGATTGCAAAGTAAAACAGATGTCAGCTGCTGCTCCTGGAATTAAGTACCTTTTGCAGTGAGAATATGAGAAAGGGGAATATCAGCCCTTGCGGGGGGTTTGGGGGGGCACTTTGGGTGTGTAGGGGGCTTAGACGGGGGACTTGGGGCCTGATATGCATCTGTGGGCATTTCCCGGGGCCCTTTAGGCCAAGATGTGTCCCTTGCACATTTTTCCTGGGCCTTGGGTGCAATGGGGGGCTTGCAAGGGGGCCTAGTGGCACATTCACACCTTGAATGTGTCCATAGGGGCCACTGGTTCTAGTTGGCCCCTTTTGGCCAGGCCCAGGTGGCCCATCTGGCCCCTTTTGGCTGGCCCATCTGGCCCCTTTTGGCCAGGCCCAGGTGGCCCATCTGGCTCCTTTGGGCCAGGCCCAGGTGGCCCATCTGGCCCCTTCGGGCCAGGCCCAGGTGGCCCATCTGGCCCCTTCGGGCCAGGCCCAGGTGGCCCATCTGGCCCCTTCGGGCCAGGCCCAGGTGGCCCATCTGGCCCCTCTGGGCCAGGCCCAGCTGGCTCAGGAGCGGGCGGGGTTTTGGGTGAGGGGCAGGGGGGACGGGGGGGCGCGGAGGATTGGGGGGAACGGGGGAAACGGGGGAGACGGGGGGACATTGACTTACTTGTCGATGTCCTGGCGGCTGGCTTGAGGTGGTCAGGCGGCTGGCTTGAGGTTGTCGGGCGGCTGGGTTGTTCCGGCGGCTTGAGTCGGCGGTCGGCGAGGCTGGGTTGGGTGGGTGGTGGGTTGGAACGGGTGGGTGGTCTGGAAGGTGGGTGGTGGGGTCGGTGAGGTGGTGGTTGGGGAGGGATTTCAGGAGGGGGGGGGAGGGCCGATCGGCAAAGGATGGGGGGAGGGGGCGGGTGGGGGCATGCTGATGTCATGCGTACATTCTGGTGTACGCATGACATCAGCATGTATATAGGAAGGGCGTGCCCCTTCCTATATACATAGAATTGGCATGCCGACTGCACGCCGATTCTATGTATATAGGAAGGAGCACGCCCTTCCTATATACATAGGTCGGCGGTCCGCCGATCTATGTGTATAGGCAGGGGCTTGCCCCCTGCCTATACACATAAAAAGGGTGTGTGGGTCGCACGCCCTTTTTATGTGTATAGGCAGGGGGCACGCCCCTGCCTATACACATAAAAAGGGCGTGCGACCCACACGCCCTTTTCTGAAGGGGCGGGCGAGCCGCACGCCTGTTTCTGAAGAGGGCGTGCGACTGCACGCCTGCAGTGTCGCACGCCTGTAGATGGGCGTGCAGCCCGCACGCCGATTAAAAAAAAGGCGTGCGGGGCACACGCCTTGTTTTTTATCGGCGTGCGATGGGCGTGGGCGTGCGCCCATCGGCGTGCATTTATCAATGCCCCTGATGCGGAGCCACAAGATTGCCAGTTGCTCTTCCTCTGAGCCAAGCCAGTTCGGTGCGTGTTTCTTTTTTTCATTGTCCGGCGAGTTATCCACCATCTCAATTCCTATTTTTTATTTTTTTATTTTTTATTTTTTATATGTTTTTTTTTTGGGGGGGGGGAGGGGGGGGAGGGGGAACTGATTAGCTTTGATTGACTGGAAAAAAAGAAAGAAACAAAAAGAGTGAAAAAAAAAATACTTACAATGAGTTGGTTTTGGTTTTTTTTTTTTTTATTGTTTTATATATTTTTTTATTGTGTATGTTTTTGGGGTGGGGGGAGGGAATTGGGGGGTGAGATTGAAGTCGGGGACTGGGAGGGGGGGTTGGTAACTTGTGAAAGTTATTCACGAGCACTGCCAGCATAATTGCCTAGGTTGAGTTCATCCCAGTTAAACTAGGATGCAAACAACCAATTTGAAGTAGGTTGACCTCAACCAATGAAATATAAAACCAAGGGGGGTCCCTTGGATTTATATTTCATCAGTTGATTTCAACCAAGTTTAAATTGGTTGAGTGCATCCCAGTTTAACTGGGATGACTTCATCCTAGGCAATTATGCTGGCAGTGGAGTCAGCTTATTGAGCTCGATAGAGGTCCATAAAGTTATGGACCTCTATCGAGGAAGTTATCGAATCAACAGTTATGGAGCGCTATCGAGCGCACGACCGGGGCTCGTCTCGATAAAGTTGGCTTATCAAGCCGACTTATCGAGACGATTGGAGATGCTCTTAGTTCATTTTTTAATACATGTCCTTAACCATTGGGTTATGTATATGACTTGTACTATTTTGTAGACATGTGGGCTATTATCTCAATGTCTGACATTATCAAACCATCCCAATCCTCCAGATATTTCACCATTGTTTATCCCTCCCACATTTCATTTTTTTTTCTTGTTCTTGTTCCATACTACTTGTAAAAAATGTACTCTACTTGTTGCCTCTAAACCTCTTGGTGATTTCTTTCAAGAAAATTACTTGTAGATGGGAAGAACTTCTATTTCCTACGGATGATATGAGGTGGGAAGGACAGCAATATTAATAGAAGGAGGCTGAAGTGCGTGTATTTGTGATCACTTCACTTTGTCCGTCAACTTACAAACACATTTAGCCACTCTATCTTTTTGTCGGAGTAGCATTTGCAAGGATAAGATGAGAATGAAGGCATTGGATTAAAGAACAAGTTCCAGGAGGAACAAGCCGCTTTGGCCAACGGCGCCGCGGCTCCCCGCCCCGTGAAACGAGGGGAGGTTTAAAAGCTAGCTGGCTGGGGTGCATCTCAACTTGGTTCATCTGGGGGCCATCAACAACTTTGAGCTCATAACGAAAACCCTTAGCAACGAACACCTGAATCGATCGTCGAGGGAAACCATTGAAGCTTACCTGGCATGTACAGTCCCATCCAAGCTCTTGGCGGTTTTTTGCGAGGGATCCGATCATGTTGTGCACCTGGTTTGTCATACAGTCTACATGTGGATGTATTTCCAGCCCGTCTGAAGCTCATCCCTTACGAGCTTCGGGTTGCTTACTCCCGTCGTTACTTTCCTCGGTTATGCTTTCCCACCTACCCTCCTAAATCAACCAGGGAACCACTTCCCGTCCAACAGATTTATTTGTCAACTATACTACTCCTCTGTAGCCGTATCCACTCGTTCGACTCAACACGCTATCCCGAGGTATTCATAAAAATACCTCAGAAATCAATACGGGCACATAGGTTGCATATACACGCTCAAGGACGACAACCTCCTGAATCTTCTATCATCGAGCCATTCTACCGAGGTACATTATTGCCCAGGAATGATGCTGTCCACCCCTACGAAGCTGGTCTTATTCGCATTGATAATTCAGATCTCGAGTACCGTCTGTCAGGCCCCGCTGAAGCTCCAGAAATCGGGCATCAAACAGTCTGATCAAGACAAGCAAAGGGCAGAAGAAGTGAAAACTGCATTTACCGGTGCCTTCGATGATTACATGAAGGTTGCATTCCCGGCAGACGAAGGTTCGCTTTAGAGAATTGCTTGAATTCATCGAATCATCCAATTGACTCTCACCATCACCATCTCTAAATTGCCCACAGTTCGTCCCTTAACCAAAACTACTCGTAACACCCGTAATGGCTGGTAAGCCTCCTCAATCAATCATCTTCAGAATAATCCTAGCTTTCCATTGATGTCATACATTCACCTTCGTTCTTCTAATGGATATCCAGGTCAGCTACCTTGGTCGATTCTCTCGATACCCTTTTTGTCATGAATCTTCAGGTGAGCGTTATATTTATTGATTGGTCAGGCTTGGAAAGAGGACCATATCTATGTCATCTCAATTGACTTGCATACCTTCAAACTCAGGATCGATTTGCCCAGGGCGTGGCAGACACTTTGAAGATTGATTTCTCTAAGAGTCAAACGGAGGATGTAGGTAACGATCTTTGATCAAATCTTAGATTCCATCACCGTCACTTATGACTTTGGGGATTGCAGCCTGTTTCAATCTTCGAGTCAACGATCCGATACATAGCCGGAATCCTCGTGAGTAACTACTGTGCAAAATTAGATTGCAACCAATGTCGTCCTGAAGCAAATGCAAGTTCTCTTCGTAGTCAGCCTACGAGCTATCAGGAGCTACTAACGCTGCGCTTCTTGATCAAGCCCGCAAGCTAGGCGACAAACTTCTTTTGTGCTGGCAAGATAATCAACAAAACTTGCCCTTTCCCTTTCTTGATTTCACTACCAACAAGCCAGCCGTGCGAGATTACATTAGTGCTGCATCTGTGAGAGCCCTCTCCACTATTTTTCATACAATCAGTACTATTTTTTGCTTCACAATAGTTGATAGAAATGATATACTCAGGCAGGATCACTTATCATGGAATTCGATCGTCTGAGCTTTCACACCCGTCAGCCTAAATACTTACAATATGCAACTAGGGCGATCCAGACAATCATGAGTAAGCAATATCCGCCCTCCTTATCAATGAATCTATAATTCTCTTAAACTTTTTCCGTTGGAAAGAAACTCCTTCCTCACTTCCCGGACTTCCTGGGGTGGTGTTTGGGGTTAAGAATCAAACAATTTTGAGTGATTTTTCTACTTGGGGTTGTGAGTGTTTGATTCACATTTTTCTTACTTTGGTTAATGCCAAGTCAACAGTCCGTTGAAACACCATTTTGTTTTATGCGTGGTTTAGCTGGTACCGAGTATGTGCTTTCCGATTCTTCAGTAGATACTCAACAACTCAATTGAGTATGCTTGACTTGCACCTCAGCTCTTACTTGGAATATCTCTTGAAGTACGGTATGCTTATCGACAACAGTGACCCGTCTTACTACCAAAGTACGAGTTTACCTTTCAAACTACTCCTAAAGCCAGGACTGATTTTATCCCCTCCTTACAGCGTGGCAACAGGCAGTGCGTTCATCCATCCAAAAGCTTGTTCAAGTATCGCCGGTTCGCAACCTGACCTACCTTGGTGGTTTTTCAACATCGACAAATTCTGTTGACTACGAATTCTCGCATCTGGCTTGCTTCACCGGTGAGTTCCATCCAACCGTACATGATTCAGTAGAAGGCTGGGCTGGTGAACATTGACTACCCTTTGGCGACAGGTGGAAATTGGCTCTTGGGAGGGAAAGTCTTCCAAGACAACCAGTTGTTTGACTATGGTCTGAAACTGGTAGCGACCTGTATGGAGAGTGTTGAGTTTTGACCTTTCACTTCTTGCACACTCCATTAAACAAAGGAACTGAGTAAGACACTGTACAGTATAAGCGCACTGCCACTGGACTCGGTCCAGAAATCTTTCGTTTTCTAGGACCAAAAGGTGAATCCAACGAAGAGAAACCAAGCCAGCAAGTTGCGTGTCAATCTCTCTGCTCCTTTTCGAACCAAAGATCTGTAACTCATGTGGTTCGTTAACACATAGGACCTGGAGTTCTTTCGGGCCAATGGCTTCTATATTACGAATTCAGCCTACCATTTAAGGTGAGCTCTGAATTTGTTCTATGGTCTCCTCAGCTGAACTTAACGATGCCGAAATTCCTTACGCAGGCCCGAAGTCATTGAATCTGCATTCTATGCTTGGCGGTTAACAGGTGATACCCAATACCAAGAATTCGTCTGGCAGGCATTCAAATCTTTACAGAAGTACTGCAAAGCGCCTGTCAGCTACTCTGATATCGACAACGTAAACTCTGATTCCAATCCTAAACCGCGCGACGCTTCGGAAAGCTTCTTGTAAGTGCCTTTCAAAATGATTAGTTTTCTCGCATGATATAATAAAGAGGCTAAATGGTATTGTAATTTCTGACTCATAGGTACGCCGAAACGTTCAAGGTTAGTACATCCTTGACCAAAATAAGTGAATAAAGAACTAAAACTCAGTCAATATTTCATTTTCGATCTTAGTACATATTCTTAACCTTTTCGGATCCCCAGCTTTTGTCCTTGGATCAATACGTCTTCAGTTGAGTGGTTTAGTCATCCACCCAAAGAGGAGCGCCAGCGCTGATAAATCTTGATGTTGACTTCCCAGATACCGAGGCGCACCCATTCACCTACCAACGCTCACAAAGTAAGCATTGATGAAACTAATGAGTTTTTTTCCCAAATCTTGGCAAGCTGGACTGAGCCTCACCTGAAATCAATCAAGATCCCACCAACTCAACTTCGACGCCGAAGGCCGGCTCGAAGTTAGGATCTGCACCTGCACGGGATAGTCAATTGTCATCCGGCGTGCTTCTATGGTTTTTGTCGACCTTCCTCGGACTGATCTGATTGACTAATTTCAGTCAACCTTGCTCCCGTTTAAGTAGCTATTGACCCTAGGAATCTCGCTCTCTTGAGTCACTCCTCATCATCAAAATCCTGGAAGACACATTTTTATCATCCTTTGGAGGCTATTGAATCACTTGCTTATTTGAAATCCGTTTGGAATCGCATTCATAATTTCTGACATTTTTCCCCTTGGAACAGCATTGCAACTCAACTCCTTGTTTTCCTTTGTTTGTTTATTTGTTTATTTGTTTTGCTGATTTTGTGTTAAAATTGTCCCCGTAATTGCATGCTACCCAATACATGCATACCCCCCTTCCCTGTTTTTCCTTCTTGCGCGTACTAGTTTTTGAGCTGCATTTCGTGACGCATTCAGTGAAAAAGATGATCGAGACCAAGTCTTTACGGTAGAACAAGAAAACAAAGTGATAAAACTAAGGGGACTCTGGATGATGTAATACAATAAGGCAGGCCAATCCAAGTTCCCCCATCCAATTCCCAACAAAATCCGGTCCACCTCATTATCATGTCTAACGTAGTATGCCTATATCATTCACATGTGTATTCCCACCCCAGCTGCGATTCCGGATCACCCACATCCGGTGTTGCTACAATGAGGAACGATCTCAGTCAAGTTGAAAGCAACTTCCTTGGTCCGTTGCTAGGTCCGGTGGGCAGCTGCTCAACACCGATAACCGAAGAGGGTATCACCAGCTCTCAACCGTCTCTGATCAAAGTTCAATATTTTCTTGTTGCAAAAACAGTGAACAAGCCTCATCTGAGGGGGTGCATATTCAGTCTTACTCAAAACCAAATCATGGTTGAATCTGCTTTTCAGTGCGCACAAGTTAATCTCTTCCCCATCTGGAACTACAACTCTCAACTATTCTTCAATATTCCCCAGGTGCGTTTGGTGCAAAATCCGAATAGTACTCCAGCAGATAACTCAAGCACAGTTAAGATCCTCAGATATACTGTGTAACAAGACTGAAAGACCATCAACACATGGCCCTTTGGTTTCTAAGGAAGAATGAGTCAACCAAACACAATAGAATTGATGAATTGTGGAACAAGTCAGTCAATAATTGGATACAGCAGAGTTGTGACCCTTCCCACTTGGATCTTGAAGAAACTGAGCAATATCCTAGCCTGTGCTCTATAATTGCTGAAAATGTGGGTTAGGAAAAATGTTGACTACCTTGGCATTTATTCTAGCAACTAGTGACACAGCAAAAAGCTTTCAGATGAGCAATTCAACCAGTCAGCCAGTTCAATCTGCTGCAACCCTTGTTATTTTTCCCCTTGAAACTCTGTCTAACTGGGAAAACAAGATGAAGATGTCTTAGATGAGGCTCAGTAAGTCACAGAAAGCATGTGTACATATTATATTATCATTCTCAAATAACATGTGTAGTATGATTTGGAATCCAACAGCCAACAGGACTTTCAACATCCAAAAGCTGAAATCAAACTTTGTCTTGTGCCTTACTGGGACCCCACTCCAGAATTGACTTAGATCACTCATCTGTAACTGAATCCAGGTTTCTGCTGAACTTACTGTTCCTCTCTTCATTGTAGGGTTGTCAGTTTTTGCGCTCACTGGGTTAGCAGGCCTCTGACAGAGCCAGCAGGTCATATGCTTAAGGCAGGAAAGCAGGCAGATAAGCTGACAATTGATAATTTGTCAGCTCTCAAGAAAGAAAAAATTACAAGAGAAACTTAGACCCACCTTGTGCAATATCCTCAGTAATTTGAGGGAGAGCCAAGGGAGCCAGTGGATTGTTTGTTGAAGGCATGAATGCAGGTGGGGCAGCTGGACTTAATGAGTATATACAAAAGGTGGTTGCCACAGAGGATGTTTGATACTTGTTGATTGTAATTAGATCTTGCAATTGATTATGAAAAAGACTTGGGTAGATAATTGGGGAGGACTGTATATCCTGTTGAGATGAGTGTCTTGCTGGGACAGGGTTAGTTGCATTGGCTTGATGGGGTGCCAAATCTTGGTCTTGTTGTTTGCTGGTTGATGGGAACAGAGGGGGTTGGAGCTAGTAGACATGGATGATTGGGAGGGTGGTTGGCAGAAATAACAAGTATAATAGAGTAGGTTGGGATGAAAGAAAACACAAGATCTGATTTTAATGATATAGTAATCTGAGAAAAAAAAAATCTAAGACTGCCAAATATGCTGAAGTTTATACTTCCGGCTGGAGACTTTGAGTGTTGTGAGACAAAAAAAAAAAAAGAAATCAGGATGATTACACCCTACTCTGGGCTACTACCCTTGATGTTACTGGAGTTGTATACCTGGAATAAACAATGAAAGAGAAAAGAAGACAGAAGAGATGAATACATCTAAGCAAGAGTTACAACAGTTGGTAGATGTATTGTCTTTTGAATAAACCTTGGACTTGGGTTTGTGAAATTCAAAACTTTAGAGTTTGAATTTTGGGTTTAATCAGAGTTTCTGACATTGGTGTGATAACCAATGACATCATCACATCTAGTCATCATTGGGTGCCGTAATATTAATAATACTAGGCACCCTTATCACCCTACCATGTAGACCAAGATCAGTCTACAGCAGCGCATCAATGTCTCGCATCGGCTATTATTTCTTCAGAAGGGATGAAGAATCACGACCACCCGCATATTTCACTGATTCGGAGAGCTTCTGCATCCATGGCATTGGCCCTGCACCGGCTGAACTGCCTGCAAGTTTAGCTTCTTTACTTCAACAAGGTTGATAGAACAAAGTTAAATCATGTTGTTTTGGATCTGCATGCAGCCTCAGATGGTGCATCTCAGCAAATCATTCAAGCTTTATTACATGAAACATGGAAAATCCATGTGGTTCCCGGTTAAATCTACCAGGAACTTTGTGGTTGATTTTGCAGCACAATCAATCTGCCTTGCAGATCTTCGCAACCTTGTTTCTGACAAGGCGGATAAGCACTTGGAGAGCAGCGGGGGCCTGATCCGGAACGCTGTTACTACAGGATTGCCAAATATTGATTGGAAGCTTTCTATGGTCGGGAAATGGGCCGCGGAGTTTAAGAAATCTGAAAATTACACAATCAACAATGAGCCGTCTTTTTCTCACTGGATTAAATTTGTAGTTGATCTGGGTAGAGATCATACAAATGCGAGCCTGGATGTGCAGATGCGAAATCTGACTGCAGTAGTTAAACAGGCCAAGACAGCTGTTGAGATTAAAACACATGTTTTGACTCAGACAGCTGCCCAGAATGCCAGCGCTTCTTTGACTACAATGGATGGCTCCACTGAACCAACTGCGTTGGACTTTAATGGGCTGAATGTTGTGATGAATAAGCTTTATGCTATTCATTTGCCCAATATAAAATACGAGCACAGCCTGCCAGTGTTCATCAACCCTACAGATACAAGCCGCTTCATACCACTCACAACAAACAAGGTCCAAGTTTGGGCCCAGGCCATTGTGAGTATTTTTCTATTTTAATCATTTTATGATAGACTGTTAAATATTGAAAATATTCTTCTGTTTTTTTCCAGATTAAACCTGTCGAATGTTGAGTTAATTAACTCAGGTTTCTTTATTTTTCTGCTTTTCACATTTCACTTTCATTTCACATACATTTCACATATTGTACTTAGTATACCTGAGACAGCAGCGGTGGAAGGCTCCCTTTCCTCATCCTTCCACCAACATCAATCACTCACCTCACCTCGTGCCTGCTGTTCTCAGGTATGTATTTTTTCTCCTTTTCTTTTGTTATTCCCTTTCTCTTCTTTTGCAATAAAATCCTTCCACCAACATCAATCACTCACCTCACCTCGTGCCTGCTGTTCTCAGCCCCTGTCTACCTCATTAGGTTATGAGCCTGCGCTAAAAGCCAGCTACCGAGCACGTTAAATAAACGGTCTTTTGAGTGAAATCTGTGGACTCTTCTAGGATCAACGGACAGTTGTCTTCCCCATCATGTCGAATACGTCCAAACTACCTTCTTTAAATCTCGGTGTCGCTCTCTCCGACGATGCCTCGGCCCCTAAACTACAGGGAGCCAAAATCATCCCTCTACGAGCTCTGGTGTCAGCCACTGAGTACATATCACAGTACCTGACATGTACCACGTAACTGCAAATATTATTAATTGTTATTATCTCTAATAATAATTACTATTCTCATTTATTCTTATTACTATTTATTAATAATAATTCCTTAAAATAACTTCATGTAATATTAATTATCATTATCTTTAATAATAATTACTATTCTGCAGTTATCATTATTATTATATATTCACTATTATTATTATTATTATCATTTACATTACTATTACTATTATTAAAGTACATTAATTACAGTAATCAAATAATATATTCATTAATAACACATGAATAATTCTGGTTAAGCTATGTACTCCTGTTATACAAGATACATAACTTGTAAGCCCTTTTGCCCTCCTGTCACGTGAAATATCCAGAGTAACAGATGTCACTCTTTCCCCTCTGATTACGCCCACATTCCTTAACATTGGAATATTTCACGTATAAGATATGTACCTTAATATCTTACTAATAAAAGAACTTATTAATATTATAATAATTAATACTTATAAGATGTACCAATAGTAAATGACCTCATTATAAGTTATTATCTTTAATAATATTAATAATAGATCATTAAATACAAATGTCATGATGTGATCCAATCACACTAAGGATTACTGATCAAAGATGTGTCCCATAACACAGCCTTAGTAGAAATCACATCATAAACATTAACAGATCCTCCCAAAAGGATCTGTCTTGCCCCTGAAGTTCCACAGTACCTCCCAGGTCATGGAAGCGCTCACAGTTCCCCCCTGAGGAGCTCTTACAATATATAAACAGACTGTAAACAGTTGTTTATCCCCCAGAGAATATTTAGAACACCACAGCACAGTACATACCTTAGAGTTATTTACCTTGCTTAGTTCCCCATTCTCCAACAATCCCCCAATTCTGGATAATCTATAGTTTAATACTGTTATTACCTCAAGAATTGGCCACAAACTACCTTCAATAAGGTAGTCACCACGAACCCAAGTTGAGTATCTCCTTGGATGCCTATTAATACTTTGTATTGATTTGGATGCGCCTAGTTAGAGCAATTAGAGCAAGCCTCTCAGACAAGACTTACTGATTGAGGAATATACTTTTTTACAGGATATTTAACTTACCCAAACCACTTTAAACCATCAACCTACCTTAGTTACAACCATTAACCACGGTTAGTTTCACACCCAGGCTGACATCTGGACTCGGAGTCAAACTACTCCAATTGGGAGTACCAGGTTATCATGCTCCTCAAAAACTTCAACATAGAATATGTTCTGCAACCGATGACCATCAACAAACGACCGCTCAATTGGGACCGCAACAACAAAGCTGTCTGCACCCTTATCTCTCAAATCGTTGATCCGGCGAATTTCAGATATACTAAACCTCATCGCAAGGACACCGCTAAGACTTGGGAGGCGCTCCGCATTGCCCATCAAGATTTGTTGGCGGGCGGCCGTATGTACTGGTTACGGAAGCTCTCGGTTTCTAAGATGGAAAGCAACGATATGCTAGCACACATTGATGCGGTCGCCAAAGTCGCCGAGAAGCTCAACGCTCTGATCACCCCAGACAAACCGCAAACGTCCGACAAAATCCACGCGACGGCTCTCCTGAACTCCCTTCCCAACGACTGGGTCAATTGCGTGTCCTCCCTCATGAATCAACCCCACGTCTCAACCAAGCAGATTGTCATGGCACTCAAAAGCGAGTATCTTTGTTGTAAGACACACAACGCCGATGATCCAATCACGGTTTTGGCAACAAGAACAAAATCTCAATATTCCAAACATCACCCCGACAATTGTCAGCGTTCCAATTGCCCTCCACGGGATAAACCCCGTCACTGCGACTTTTGCAACCTTGATGGCCACAACCTGAATGCCTGCAACAATACAAGGCATATTCTGGCTGAACACAAAGCCAACCAGAAACCTTGCAACAATTCAAAAGACCAAGATTGTCGTCAAGGGTCCTACACTGCACCGGCCGCCAGAGCCGGTCAAACCTTTGCTGCCACTCTTGGCACCTACCCTCAATCTCACCGGGACAACAATGAGTCCAACTATTCCGGCTCAGAGATAGGAGTCGTCGCCGGCAATGCCGTGGCATCTCTCTTGGCCTCTTAGGAAGGTTCACCAGCTGGGGATGCCAACATAGACTTGGGATGCTCGTTGTCGATGACCCCGGACGTCTCCTCTGTCGATAACCTCAAGGTCAATCAAACACCTGTCCACCTTGCAGATCACTCCATTGTCGAGGCTACTCACAAAGGATCCACCATTCTTCCCATCTCCGGCAACACGGCTATCAAAACCCTTGTCGTTCCGGCTCTCCATGAACCTCTACTCTCGGTTTCTGGGCTCTGTGACAAAGGTTTGACCATTGTCTTCACCAAAACTTCCTGCAACTTCTTTGCTTCAAATTCGTCGGTTGTGACTGGTGATCTTGTGGGACGGGGCTACAGGCAAGGAAATCTTTACTACCTGCCCTCCCAACCTGTGAGCGCTTGTTCTTCTGCTCCCCTTCCCATACCTCCCTCGGATAACTCCCTCTTGAGCTATCATTACCGCCTCAGCCACATTGGTTTGAGGCCTCTCAAATCTCTACTGAAACTTAACAGTGTTACCCCCTCAGTAATGAACGAAACCAACGTCCAGCGGTGTCCAATTTGTGTTCAGGCCAAAATGCCTTGATCGGCTTTCAAATCTCGTTCCGCTCATGGTTCCACTTTGCCCGGCCAACTAATTCACTTGGACGTCGGCTCGTACGACGTTCTCTCAAGAGAGGGCTATAAATACTTCATTACTTTTGTAGACGATTGTTCTAAATCTCTGAGTATCTACCCTATGAAATCAAAATTGGATTCATTTTCATGTTTCAAAATCTTTCGCGCCTTCTTTGAGAAAACCGGCACTCACAAAATCCTTGCCCTTTGCACAGACAACGGTGGCGAGTACATGTCAAACAACTTTTCTACCTATCTTGCCACTGCCGGGATCACCCATGAGCCCGGTCCTCCCCAGAGCTTAATGGAGTGGCCGAGCGTACTAACAGGACAATCAGCAACCTCATCCGCTCTGCGCTCCTGAGTGCTTGCTTACCAAAATCATTCTGGGCAGATGCCCTCCGTCACTTTCTCTTCTCTTTCAACTCCGTCCCCTGCAACACTCCAATGGGATTCACATCTCCCAACTCCATTTTAAACCTTCCCCAGATTGACATAAAGCGTCTACATCCGTTCGGTTGTCTTGTCTGGTACAAAGTCCACAAGGCCAACCGCAAGAAACTTGATCAGAAGGGACAATCTTCGATTCTCCTCTCCTACTTATCTGACGGGAACGGGTATTGGTTGTGGGACCTGGAGAAGAGGTCTGTCCTCAAATCCAGAGACGTTGTCTTTGACAATTCTCTCTTTCCCTATGGCTCCAAACTCACCGTCTCACCCTGCCTGGTGCCTGTAGAAGTATCATGGCCGTCCGTCCTTCCTTCTGACTGCCAAACGTCTCGGCTCCCACTCTCTCTCCCATCCCCGCCCGCCCGTACTCCAATGACACCGAATCCCACTTCTTTAGAAGACAAGCCGCTGGACATTCCTCTTTGCCCCCGCTTCAATTGTCGTCTCGCGGCGTCAATTCATGCCCCAAGGAACTCCGCTTGCTCACCGGAGGCTATTTCATCCAACTCCGACTCGGCTTCCCCCCCCTCTTCATCTCCCTGCTCTCCCTCCTTGCCCGCATCGCCGGAACCGTCGTCTGAAATAAGTATCATCAATCTCCCGGCAATTTCACCAACATTCTCTCCCCCCTCTGATCCTCCTTCACCACCTCTCAAACAACCCTCCCCTCGCTTTATGCGTCAGATCTGCCACCTGCTCCTTCAACCCCGCCTTGCCGTTGTTCTGGAAGAACTCGCAGAGTCCCGGACCGATACGGTGAATGGTCCAAAGCGGCTGCTCCTGCTGGCGATGTTGACACACCAAAAACGTGGCGGCAACTTCTTAAATCTCCCAACAAAACCCGCTGGCTCAAGGCCGCCAACAACGAGTTTGCATCCCTACTTGGAATGCAAGCTTGGAAACTAGTTCCTCGGCCGGCCAAGAGAAGAATAATCAAATCAAAGTGGGTTTTTAAGGTGAAGCGGAGGCCAGACCAATCCATTCAAAAACTCAAGGCGCGTCTGGTCGCCATGGGGTACTCCCAAATTGAAGGTCTTGACTACGACGAAGTATTCTCCCCTACTCTCCGTCTAGAGACACTCTGACTCATCTTCAGCTTGCTCGCCTCGCGGAACTGGAAAGGTCGTCAGGTCAATTTCAAAACAGCCTTCCTAAATGGCCACTTGGATTCCCCAGTCTACATGGAACAACCCCTGGGGTTTGAAGATCCCCTCCATCCTGATTGGGTGTGCGAGGTGAACCGTTTGTTATACGGCTTGAAGCAATTGCCCCGCCAATGGAACCTTGAGCTGCATAAAGCACTGCTGGATATTGGCTGGAAGAACTCCAAGTATGACCCAACTCTGTACTTCAACCTTCGATGCGGGAAGCTTGTTGGGGCCCTTACAACCCATGTGGACGATCTTGCAATCGTGGGTGAACCCCAAGTCGTGGATTCCATCATCGCCTCCATTGGCGCACGGTTCAAAATCGGCGCCAATGAGGAGGTAAAACCATTTTCTAGCCCTAAAGATCACCCAAGACACCGCTAATAGCTACGTCTTTTTGAATCAAGCACACTACATTACAGATCTTTGCAACCGTTTCCTGAATGGCAGTCACACGACTGTGTCCACTCCAACCAACTCGCTTGTCAAATCCCTAGGCCGTTGCCTGCCCTCTGACTCTCTCTCTCCCAGTCCATACTCCCAACTAATTGGATCACTTCTCTGGATCTCCCAGTGTACTCGGCCCGATGTGTCCTTCGCGGTGAATCGCCTCTCACAGCACCTCTGCGATCCCTTGTCTGCACGCTGGCATGCTGCGCTCAGGGTTCTCAACTACATAGTCTCTACTAAACACCTCAAGCTCCGGCTTGGTGGGTCTCTCACACTATCCGGATACAGCAATTCCGATTGGGCTGAAGATTGCGATGATCGCCGCTCCACCTCTGCCTACACCTATCGCGTTGGGGACGGCACGATCTCCTGGAAGTCTCGCAAGCAAGCTACCGTATCCCTCTCCAGCACCGAGGCGGAGTACAAAGCTCTCTCGGACTCATGCAAGGAGGGGCTATGGCTCCGTCACATGCTAACCAAACTTTGACTACACCGGACACCGCTATCCCGCTTCATGTAGACAATGAGGGTGCTGAAGCCCTCGCGAAGAACCCCGAACATCATGCTCGTACCAAACACATCCATGCCCGCTATCATTTCATTCGGGAATGTCTCCAGCAAAACAAAATCACTCTCCAGCATGTCTCAACTCATGACATGCTGGCCGACATGCTCACTAAATCCCTGTCTTGCGTTGCGCTGGAAAAACATTGTCAAATTTTTGGCATTGTCGAATGATCTATCCCGTTTATCTCCGGTTTCCAATATCCATTCACTCTCATTCTCTCTCCTTTCCTCTCTTTTTCTCTTCTCTATCTTTTTTTTCTCTCTCTTTCTCTCTTTTCTTCTTTTCTTCTCTCTTCTTCTTTCAGTTCATGTGTACAGCAAGGGGGGGTGTTGAGTTAATTAACTCAGGTTTCTTTATTTTTCTGCTTTTCACATTTCACTTTCATTTCACATACATTTCACATATTGTACTTAGTATACCTGAGACAGCAGCGGTGGAAGGCTCCCTTTCCTCATCCTTCCACCAAAATCAATCACTCACCTCACCTCGTGCCTGCTGTTCTCAGGTATGTATTTTTTCTCCTTTTCTTTTGTTATTCCCTTTCTCTTCTTTTGTAATAAAATCCTTCCACCAACATCAATCACTCACCTCACCTCGTGCCTGCTGTTCTCAGCCCCTGTCTACCTCATTATCAAAGGCGTCTTACTGTACTCGCCCCCTGCAGAGCTTAAGTTCCAAAAGCTGTCGTCAACCAGGAAGAGAAAGATATCAGCTATTGAAGATCCGGCCTTGCCTTGAGAAGGCGCGTCATTGTCTGGGGTTGAATCTGACATATCCTCAGTTGTACAGCCCGACGAAAATCTCATGGTCAAATACATAGACTTCATCAAGATTCAGGAGAGCAAAAAGCAAGAAACTTTGAAGATCCTTGCTGACAATGGTATCACCCATCCGAGTTTTTTTCAATCCAATACCATCACTAGAGAAGAGATGAGCTGTTGGGGCTTATCTCCTGGAACCATTGTCCAGCTCAGGGACAATGTCAAGAAGTTCAGCAAACACCCTGTTTTGTAGAAAATGAGAATTGTAATCCCAAAATTGTAACCAGCACCCCTAGTGGAGCATGTATAAGAATATCTAACCAATTATTATTATTCTTGAGCCGTCTCAGCCAAAAGATCAATCTGATCCCCATCTGTGTTTTTTTTTATCTCTCTTAAGGGTCACAGAGATTTGATGTTGTTTCAGTTTAAATTAAACAATCTCATTTCTGTAGCTAGTATGATAAAAAAAACTGTCTCAAAGACATAAAAAAAGTATTTCTAGCTACAAGCAACAATGAGGAGATAGAGAAAGAAGAAGAAGAGATAATTGCTAGCTGGAAGTGAATAAATGTACTTGGAAGCGGCTGAGACTGATGATAATGAACAGGCCCCAATTGATCAGTGCCCACGAACACAGTATCCACAGTGACGGAAGAGCTTTGAGCACTTCTCCGCTGTCATGACCTCACCAGCAACTCAACGTATCTCCCATTTGGGATTGTTTGTTTGATTTAATATCTGGGAGGCTCATAGGTTCTGCTTGATCGATGCAAAGCAGAGTTCAATTGGATTCAATTCCGGGCAGTACGGAGGGAGGAAGAGGAGCCGGACACCGGCCAAGCTGCAGAGTTGGTGAACTGTATCACCTCGATGGAACATAGTGTTGTCGCAAACAAGGACTGAGTTGGGTCCTGGGTACCTATTCATGCGGGGGAGCTACAGGAGAGATGGTCAGCCAAGTGGACTCACAGGGATAAAATACAAGTACTCACCAAGTCGTACGGCAAGAAATGCTCGAATTTACGACCATTGAACGTCTTGAATGTGGTCGTTAGAGCCATTAGTCCATTAATCAAGATTGCTGGGAGTAAACTTAAGCGCTCCGTGTTTTGGTTAACAACAAACCTTGCGGAAGGCGTCCCTTTCTTTGACCTTGCAAACAATTGGAGCAGATCCTTGTCCGTAAAGGAGCTCTCATCTGAAAAAAAAAAAGAATAAATAAAAACATAACATTAGTTTGTTGTGCTCATGAGAAGCAGCACTTAAAAGAAGGAAAACATACCAGTGAATACTAAAAAAGCTGCAGGAAAGAATTCCATGCGCTCAATGTAAGAATACTTAGTGGTGAGCGACTTGCAAATATTCTTTGTCTTGGGTTTCTTCAAAGTTATGGAGAGTCGTTCAACAAGGTTCCAATGAACACCAGATGTACTGAGAAGCACCCCAGAGGCATCATACAGCTGTTTGCGGATTTTGTTCAGAAAAAGGCCGGGGCTCAGTCCGGACGAGCTTGATCATGAAGTTGACCTCGTCTTGGGTGAGACTAGCTGGTTGTCCACGGCCTTCATAAGTATCTGGATCCTTGATTATGCAGCGGCTCTCTTTGTATAAATGGATCCATCAATGAAATGATTGGGGAGAGAAGGAAACACCTAGTAAGTCCTTGATTGAAGTGGGGGAAAGACCTTCCTTGGACATCCAAACAACCACAATTTTGGTTGCCAGAGAATGTGACCAATAAACCATGGGGAAGACCGGTGTTGTTGTTGGCAGCGTTGTTGTTGGTTAATGTTGGATTCGAGTTGGTGGGAAGTGTAGAGACATAAAGAGGTAATCTTGGATTGCATAGAGAAAGAAAGCCATAATGTGGCTGTAAATACATTGTATTTATAGTGCACATTATGTAAGGAAAAGAATGGAAATCGAAGTGGAGTGACATGGGAAAGTCTGACGTCTCGTCAAGACCATCCTATACGTCTTCATGACGTATAATGTAGTGATGAGTAATCTTTACATAAGATTATGTAGTCGAGCTACAGCAGGAAGAAGGGGAGGGCAGTCAATATCAGTCAGATAGGGGCTGCACAGCAACCTTGTATTTGTTATGACTCATATATACATATTAGTATACTATACATATATACATACTAGATATTAACATACAATTGTACATAGATGCTTATATCATTTTCACTGTTACTCTAAAAGACTTCTCCCTGGGTGTTGGTGAACTTCTTTTTCCTCACTCTCTTTTATTCTCTCTCACCGACATCCCAGGTAAGATAAAGTAGTTATCTAAATTATTTTCTTATTATTCTCTTTTCTTATTTTATATACTAACAAACAAGAAATTTACTCTCTTTTATTCTCTCTCACCGACATCCCAGTGCGGGTGACTATAGTATTGTCACATGAGGGTTATGTCAGGCAGAAAACCTTGTATTAAGTTTTCATGCATGACATAACCCATAACTATTTATAAAGTTTGGAACATTGAAAAAAAGTCCAAGCTTTTTTCAAAATACAATAAATATGTAAATATAATAATTTATGTACATAATAGTTTAATAATTATGGATTTAATATTTTGACTTTGGATGCTCTCACTCTGAGATATGTACATACATAAATCAATAAATTTTTAATTTTATTTCTTTTGGTCATCATTATATTTATGATCATCAAAAATAAAAAATAAAAAAAATTCAAACTTACCAACAACCTTACCATGAACCATCCACACCAACAACGACCACCTCATCCTTCACAACAACAACCACTACCACCACCACCACCACCTCATCATCATCATCATCAACATCATATCGAACTACTCTCCGATCTCATTCGTACCGAGAAGACTTACACCCACGACCTCTACACAGTCATCAACCGAATCGCCTCTGCCTATTCACCCACCAACTTCCCTCCCGCCCATCTCGACCACCACTTTCGACTCATCGAATCCATCTTTCGAGCTCACAAGTCCTTCCTCTCCCAATCCATCCTACCCCTCGAACCACCTCATCCCAACTATCATCTACTCGCCTTCGTCAGTCTCTTCAACCAGCTCATCCATCATCTCCTCCCGGTCTATCATCGCTACTGTCATCCTAACGGCTGGGCCGGTGCCGGCGGTTGGGCCCGCGATCCTCAAGTCAATTCAAACCCTCTACTCATCCAAACCTTACTCTCACTCGACTGGCCAGCATCGGTCCTCCTACCCCTACCACCAGCAACATCCCCCCCGATCTTCCCCGAGGCACCCTATCCACACGAAGACCTCATCCTCTTTGACTCTCAATCCACCCCCCATGCTACTCTCACCGTCTTCTTCGCCCTACCCTTCTCCCGGCTGTTCTACTACCGTAAACTGGCTCAGTTCTTCCTACAATCACTCCAACATGGCAGGCCCGAGCACAAGTCGGTCTATGACTCTACCCAGCAAATCATCATCCTCCTCGATCGCGGTCGAACCCAATCCAACCTCTCCCCCCTCCAACTCATCTCACCCTCCCAACCGCCAACCGATCCCACCCCCAGCCAACAACCCACCGCTTCCCAGCCTTTGAACCCTCCTGGTCAACGTACTCGTACGTCATTTAATCCTCCTGATCTTTCATTAAATTAAATAATAATAATAACA
The DNA here is from genome assembly GCA_007896445.1 of Puccinia hordei. Taxonomy (NCBI): domain Eukaryota; kingdom Fungi; phylum Basidiomycota; class Pucciniomycetes; order Pucciniales; family Pucciniaceae; genus Puccinia; species Puccinia hordei. The sequence continues at coordinate 42,989 of RDRW01000268.1, read as the reverse complement.
GTACTGATGTAATTCCTGTACATGTAGCTCCCAGGCATGTCTCCCCTATTCCATCAGTCCCGCTACCCCTTACCCATCCGACCCCTGTTCCACCTAACCTCAGGTCATCAACAGAGACAGCCTTGAGTGGTCTGGCTGAGAGCAGTATTGGAAGTACCATCGAGTAGGGCCATTTCGTCTAACTTGACATCCGCTAACAAGTTGGCGGCTGGCTGCAAATCCAGAAGATTGATTGTATTCCATCTCCCAATACCCTCGTCTGATCAATTCATAGTGAAGTATTCGATCGAACCAATCCCAGCACTCCCTTATCCTCCTCCAGTCACACATTTGAAAATCAACAACAGGCAACAGTCCTCAAATCTCCGCGTGATACGATTCAAGTCAACCGTGGTGTCTTTGTTCAACAGGCCATCCTAAACCTCCAAAACCAGCTGGACACCAGTCGATGTATGGACATCTTCACAATGACCCCCAAGGTTTTTTGGTCTCTGATCTCTTGCTCTCGTCATGTCTCTTGAAGTTGACGGCCTCACCACGCTGTTTCTTCTTCTTCTTTCTTCTAGCAATGTCGACTTCTCCTAGCTCCTCCCACTTTGGCCTACTCAAGATCATTGAGATACAGCAGCGACGCAAAGTTCAAACTCCGGCCTCAGTCTGATCCAAATCGTGAAATCGAAACTCACTCCGGTCGACTGATTCTGATTACCGATCTATTGATGTTTTGTGAATACAAGGAACAGGCCTCTCCCAAACTTTCAAATATGTGGTTGATGTACCCCCCCTTGGCTGGGAAACATCTTCAAGTGAATCCTGTCAGCAATGACCCCGAATTTGAAGTGGTCGCGATGGGAAAAGAAGTGATTAGAGTCTCTGTGAGCAATCAGACTGAGCGAGATACTTGGGTTCAAAATTTGCAAGAAGCCATCGAGTTTGGAAGACAAGGTAAGCATAGAACGGTCTTGCTCAATTTGATACAGATAATTAATTTACTCTCAATTGTTTGCTAGTTGCCCTCCAGAAACAAATCAGCCCTGTAGTTCCTGAACACCTCAATCAAAACCCACCGGACGAGAGCCGTACTTCGTTAAGAAACCCGAAGTTGTCCGCTCTCGCCAACCTCTCTATCAATGCAATTCCACCAAGGCTTGGATCTCAATCCCAACCCATCAGTCCTAGCTTTTCACACAGAAGCGAGCGCCCGCCATCCTCATTTTCCTCTCAGCTTGAGCATCAGGCTTCCCAACTGTCCTCCCCACCCTTTCCTGGTCAATATACGAGAAGCCCTTCAGACCCTGGCGGATCCCTTGCAAATCAAATGGCATTACATTCCTTGGGTCCATCAACCAACGCTCATCAACTTACTGCCCCCGATCGTGATTGGGACTCTAACATGACTGCTGTTCCAGGACAGCCACTGAGAAGTCCAGGTGAGTATTGATTTCCCAAGCACCCTAGAATGATGCCGTCGCTGAAAAAAAAAACCCCCCGAGATTGCAGGTACACACTCGGAAGGCCGCCGCTCCCACATGGGTCCTGCGCCATCAAATGTGGTGGGGGAAGGTATCCATGCCGGCCAGACCGTTCCTCTTCGCACTCTTCGCAAAGCACCATCCGCACACGCTCTCGGAGCACGCTTTGATCCACGTACGGCCGATCTCCCGCCGATGCCAACTCCGTTTGGACAAAGCTTGCGGTCATCGCAGGACCCGAGGCTTGCCACTGGAAGACCAGCGATGATCGATCCTGACCCGATTAGAAGATCGACGTCTACGGAACCATACCGGGATCGACAGTACAGACCACCATCTGCTGCCATTCAACGTGTTCATGATCGGCCGGCTTCAGGAGCTACATCACTCTCAAGATCATCGAAACTACCACAGAACATGTCAGGACATCACTCCGACGATTCCGATAGTATCCCCCCAGCAAGTCCACAGGAAGCCCAGAACGTTCAATCGGTCTTAGCAGCTGAGATGAAGACCAAAGTGTTCCTCAAACAATCACACTCTCAATGGAAATCCTTAGGCACCGCCAAGCTCCACGTCTTTGTTCAGAAACCGGGTAACACTAAGCAACTCGTCGTCGGTACTGAGAAAGGTAAGACGCTCATTTCAACTATCGTCTTGACTGATGGTATCGAACGCGTTGGAAGGACTGGAATCGCCGTTGATATCTCTGACCGAGGTGTTAGAACTGGGATTGTTTATATGTTACAAGTTGAGCTTTGTTTTCATTTCCTGGCCAATTTTGTCTTTTTTTTTCGATCTTTTCTAAGTGAAAGTTCTGATCCTGGTCAACTTGATCATGTGTGTATACATCACAGATGAAGAACGAAACTTCGGCTGGTGGATTATTCGAACAACTCTTAGAAGGCTCAGATCGAAGACCTAAATAAATTATTCTTTCGCTTCTCATTATTAACTTATTCATTGATGTTTCCCTACCTATCTCTTTTCTTCTTTTTTTTGAATATTACTCCTCAGATACTTCAATTCACCCGCCTTTAGCTGACAAACCCCTTCAACCCAAAACTGCTCATTTAATCAACGCAACAAACCTTTCAAAAAAACATAATGTCTCTGACTCCTGATTTATTTATTTACATATCTACTAGAGTAATTTTTGGTTCTGTCCCATTCTGTCCCTCTTCTGTCGATTCGCACATCTGATCAATCTTCACCTTTTAGTATAATATGGTCAATCGTTGTCCACAGACTCTTTTTCTTTTCTTTTTCATTTTGGGGAGGGGGGGCAAACAAACACCAATGTTTCCATTTATGTTTTTGATGATGATTATGATATACTAGAATGTGTTTTTTCTTTAGTAGTATTAATGCCAGCATAATGGGCTGAGCTAAGGGCATCCCAGTCAAACTGGAATATATGCTTGATCTTTTAAATTGGTTGAGTGTTTCTTAGTTTAACTTGAAACAACTTCAACCCAGCCAATTCTGCTGGTTTTTTTTTTTTTTTAGTTAATAGTATCATGTGCTCATATATATGTATATATATATATATATATATTTAGGGGCATTCCTTGAAATTCTGACCATTCTAGACATCATTAGTAAGATTAATAGCACAACCTACCCACACCTTGTAGTCAAAGAATCCTGAATAGTAGAGTTGTGTTAGTCATTTTTTTTTCTTCATGTGTAGTCTTAAATATAGTATTCTATTGATTAGTGTTTTTTTTTTGTCAATTTCTTCTCAAACTGAACACTTTGTAGTAGATAGACTTTAAGACTAATACTAGACTACCTCAAGTCATCTGACTCCATCAGGTCTCCTCTTTTCCTTACCTGTGCCAACTTTGAGTGACTTTCTGAGTCAGCTATTACTAGAGTTGAGTCTGCACTTCAACCCATCTTAACACCATCTCTGAACTTCAAAAATTATATCAGCATTTCATAAGTCAAAATCTGTTGAAGTGCATGTGATTGTAATAGGATTTTTTTTCTGGTTGAGGCCCTACTCTAACCAAACTATTGGATGATGTTGAAACTCTTGCCTCATGCTTTTGTTGTGCGCACAAGTGCATTGAATGATGCTGCAACTACGGAATGGACAATATCATTGATTCTAACCTAATAAATCAACTCATAACATCTTGGTCAGTCTCAAAATCTCATCAGACTCAGACTCAAGATCTCATCTCATCAGCCTCAAGATCTGGTTCAATACTCAATCCGCTGCTATCACCAAAGTCAACTCAAGAAATCAAAGTGCTCAATTGCAAGTTCAACTTGGTGAATAATAATCAGCAAGATGTTTCCTATTTTCCCTACTGTCTATTTCATTTAATTCATATAACTAACTCGTATCATTTCTTTGTCTAGTCAACTTCACTGTTATTTACTTTTCATATAAACTCACTCAATATTTAGCGCTCTGTGTCCCATTTCTGGTTTTTTCTACTTTCTATTTTCTCTCTTTGATAAACCAAAAATCAAATAACATAAAAATCATCATAGATTACAAGGGCAAAGCCCCCAAATTTGGGGATTCAAGGTGAATTTTATTTAGAGTGGGTTTTTTTTTTGGAGGGGGAAAATTACCAAAAATAATTATGGTGTAATTGCATAAATTCCAATTGAAAAAAGCAAATGAAAATGAAAATAAAAATGCAAATGCAAATGAAAATGAAAATGAAAATGAAAATGAAAATGAAAATGAAAATGAAAATGAAAATGAAAACGAAAATGAAAATGAAAACGAAAATGAAAAGTAAAAGTAAAAGTAAAAAAAAAAAAAACAGGCCAAATAGAAACAAACAAAAATATATCACTGTGAATGAACACGTGAGAGAACCTCTTTGTAAACAATGTTTGAAGTTTGGTATGAAGGAGGGCCAGATTCTGGCTGAGGGATTACAACCTTTGTTGTGTGACTGGACTTACTTTGAGAAAGAGCAACATACAGTTGCCCATGACTAAAAACAGGTTCAAGAAGCACAATACCAACATTTCCAATGGTCTGACCCTGAGACTTGTTGATTGTGAGACAGAAAGCAAGATTAACAGGAAACTGGGTGTGTATTAGCTTGAAGGGGAGTCCAGTCTCTTCAGGGTCAGATATAAATGGGATGCGAGGTATGGCAACCAATTCACCAATTCTGTTTCCTGAAGCCACTTTTGCAAAAATTACTGAAGGACTGAAGTTTTCAACAATCAATCTGGTTCCATTGCAAAGACCAATTGTTCGATCCAGGTTCCTTAGCATGATAATTGGCACACCCCGCTTTATTTGAAGGAGGTGAGGGGGAAATCCAGATAGGTTTATGCTATTAATATACTCAGGCAAGTAAAGACCTTGAGTATCGTCCTCTACTGAATCATGACTGGTGTAAGAAATAAGTTCAGATGGGATGTAACTCAAGACCTTTGAATTGATTTGATTGACAGATTTGTTCTTGCAGCAGAGGATTGCCCGGTCTGTAAAATAATTGGGATGGGAGAATGAAGTGCTGATATTTGGAAAGATTTTTTCTATCAGCAAATCAAGATTTTGGTCATCTGAACCACCAAGGACCACCATTGAGTGAGGTAAATTGATTCTGTTAGAATTGTGAGTGAGCCCCTGACCATTTCCAATGGATAAGAGAAAATTCTGAAACTGAGGATCACCAGCAGCACGCATGTTGACTGAGAGGTGAATTATTTTGTGTCGAAAGTTAATCCAGCAGTGAGAGTTTACAATACTTGCGTTGACTATCTGAGGGCGTGACCCTTTCTTAACAACAGGTAAAACCTGACGGAAGTCCCCTCCCAGTACCATGACCTTGCCACCAAAGGGAAGGTTTGAATCCATAAGGTCTTGAAGCAACCTATCCACCAATTCAAGTGCATGCCTATGAGTCATGGGTGCTTCATCCCATATGATTAATTTTGCTTTCTTGAGGACATCAGCTTTATGAGAATTTTTGGCAATTGATGAAACAGAATTTTGTGACAGTTTAGGAGTAATCCCAAAAGTGAGATGAGCAGTCCTACCATGGGGCATGTTCATTGCTGCTATACCTGTTCAATACAAAATTAACAATGATTAGAATGTCAGGAAAATATGGATATGGAAGTAATAGAGTAAAAGGCAAGCATACCACTTCCAGCACATGCAACAGCTATTCTTCTTGTTGATCTCACATTTGCAATTAGACAGTTGTATAGAAATGTTTTCCCAGAACCACCAGGCCCATCAATGAAGAAGCAAGCTGGAATTTCAGAATGACATGCAAGAAGGATTCTCTCAAAAGCTAGGTTTTGCTGGGAGTTGAGAAGGTCTGCATTGCTGAGTTCATGCTGAGGTACATCAAAGCTTGATTCCTCTTCATGCAACATCCAATTTTGATTGAGGTTATTTTGGCCAACTGAGGGATCATACCTTGGACGATCAGGAAACGAAAGGTCCACACAAAGGAGACCATTCTGCAGGAGAATTGGATTGATTGCTTCAATGATTTTATTTGTCATCCATGAATCATCCCGATAGCCTTGATGAACCCAGTCTTCAGTCATCCAATTGAAAGAAAAATTCCACAACCTCAGGGGGTCTGAGGGTTGACATGCTGCTAAAAGGATTCCAAATAATTTTCTCAAGTGATATGGTGACATGTGGACATTTGCTTCTTCCATTGTATGTTCCAAGTAGTTATCATTTTGCAAAAGACCTCGAGCCAAAGCTGCTACTCGAAAGCTGGGATACAGCTGACCCTGAAATGTGCGGAGATCCTCAAAAGAAGTAGGGCCTGTTACATTATTCAGGAGCAACCTCATATGCCATCTTTCTGGATCTGAGGGGTAAACTGCATATATTCTTCCTATTGCATAACCACGTTGGCGTGGTCTCCATTCCTTGCGCTTTGGATGCCATGTATAGTGTCGAGGGAAGTCTGCATATTTCAGAAGTCAAGCATCTGAATCAATCCGATTTCTTTCAAAGAATGCTGTAAGCATTGTTCTGGTGTTAGCACCTCTTTCAATTACGTCATGCAGGGGCTCATCTTGTGAAAACATAATATTATGCTGGTTGGGTAGGTGTATATCCAAGCGGTTCACAGAAGGATATGTTGCAGATAACTTGAAAGAGAATATACGCCAGCATGCCTCTGGAGCTGCAATCCAACGGGAATCACGGAATTGGTTGACTTCATCAAAACTTCTGCCCACATCCAAGACAATCTTGTCATGCCCCTTGTAAACATATTTGTACAGATATTTGACAGCTGAAATCTCTGCACAGATCTCCACGTTGATGTGACATTGGTACTTTGCAGATAGGTAGGGACTATATGGAACAACCCATCTGTTGTCAATGTGTAAATCAGAGTTTCCTCTCCTTATTGTCACAGCTTGACCTGGCCTTCTCCGATATTGTGGGTATGAATTTTCAGTGATGACAGTTTCATCACAGAAAGGCTTTGGAAATCTCTTTGAACAAACTCCATCAACCATACATGGGGCATTTGGGTTGTATGGTCCACAGGGGCCATGAATCATGTGGCGAGTGACTGATTTGTAAAGTAATGGCTGTGATAGTGGATCTTCAGGGATTTCAGCTTTGACCAATTGATTGATCTCATGGGTTGTCCAAGGTATGTCATTTGGATCAAGAATAAGTAAGATGTGGGCATGGGGTAGCCCCCTCTTCTGAAATTCAATGACGTGGGTGCGACCCAAGGGTTTCCCAAAAATACCCTGCTTGAACAGTTCATCACAGATTTTCTTCAAGCGTGCATTGAATATGCGAGCTGTTAAATCAGGTCGGTCTTGTGCTAACTGACCTGGAAGCAAATTATCCTTGATCTCAGGCCATTCTGGGTTGCAGGTGACGGTTATAAAGAGGTTGGGCTTTCCCATGGACTGAACTAAAGCCATGGCATCCTGAAACCTTGCCTTCATGTCACGTGGTCCGCCAATGAAGGATGTAGGCAGCACTATACGGCGGCCTGTGTGAATATGCTGTCAGTAAAATGTTTGTGTGCAAAGAGTAAATAAGTCATGTACCTGTATCATTTCCCAGTTGGACTCCATGCTCATAAGCATCAACCACACCATAGTATTTCTCCACATGGAAGTTAGGTTGATTCAATAAAATGTAAAGCAATCTTTCTGATTCAATCTTTACATATTGGTCGGTGCAGTACTGTTGGAAGAGGCGGCCAGCCCAATGAATGAGGGAGTGATTTGGGTTGCGATATGCCAAACGATATGCGTAATAGTTCATTGCAGTAGCCTGTGGCACCTGCTGCTTTAGCTCAGGACACCAACCAAGATCACCTGTTGGATGTAAAAGTACATAATGGAGTGGATCATATTTGTTATCAAGTTCAGAAATCCTTGAAAGTGATCCACCTCGATATTTGATGATGACCTCGCGAGTGCTATGAGATGAAGGGTCATTTCCTTTAAAATAAAGCATTTCAGAATGAATTTTTGTTGAATGATAATTATTAGCAAAAAAAAAAAATACCTTCAACCCAAATTGCAGCAATCTGGTCACCCCTTGGGAGGTTGTAAACCCTTTGGTCCACATTTGTTGCATTTGTTGTCAAGCGTATGGAGCGTGAAGGTGAAATATCTGATGCAAGGGATTCAAATTGCCGAATCAGAGGATTGCGTTCATGCAGAATTGATTGGATATTCCTCATTAAAATTGGTGAAAGATGTTGACCATGATGCTGTCTGTTTTCAAACTCATTTGAATTGTCATAGATATAAATTTGTAGGAATTTTGGATGCTCTTGTGTGAGTGGGAGTAAACTTCCAATCCTGTGATGGATTGTACCCTTGACTTTGAAAGTGTAAACTCCTTGACCTTGGTTTTGCAAGGCTGTTCTGGTCTCTGTGTTGAGTCCCAATGAAGTAAAAGCAAAGTTGCTGTTGATGAGGCGAATGTTTTCAATGAGTTGCCTTCCTTCCTGTGTGCGGGATTGAGTGGCCTCTTGGAACATACGGAGCAACTCAGGTGGTGGTGGTGAGGGAGGAAGATTTATACTTCCATTACGGCAGCAAAGAGAATTTGTTTCACCTACAAACAGGATGGCCTGGCACTTGGGACATCTTCTTGGTTGTCTCATAGAGTAAGCCCTGAAACCTGGTGGCTCCCTCCAGCCACAAGCAGCAGGCCTGTTGTGCGCAATGTTATGTGGGTGTGATTGCCTTGTTTCTGAAAAATTAATGTCTGGATTGGATAAATATTGGGGTGCTTCATTTCCTAATCTGATTTGATCAAGACCATCCTCATTATCTATATTGGCAGGATGAGAAGTTTCGAACCCAGCATGAGACATTTGGTGGTTGACGTGGTCCACAATGTTTTGTAGATCAATTTCTGGAAGCTCATCACCCCAGTTTCTTGGTACATCAACAGGTGAGAGGCTTGGAGAATAAAGGTTATCACCCAGACCCTGGGGGGATTGTGAGTGTTGTCTATGTTGAGAATGAGCAGATCCAAGGGGATGTCCAAGTGATAGTGAGTTATGAATGTTGCGGTGATGGCTTTGTGAGTGGCTTCTGTGATGATTTTGAGAAGAAAGAGGAGCAACCCCAAGTGAAATTGGGTGATGTGTTTGGTGGTGAATGTTGTGATGGGATTGTGATTGGCTTCTCTGATGGGTTCTCTGATGGCTGTTCTGATGAGACTCGTAAGAAACAGAGGGCTCAAGTGATTGTGAGAGCCGTCTTTGTAACTGAAAGTTGGCAGGGTTGGATTGTGAGCAGCCTATTAAAAGAGATTGAGAAGAAGGAGGCAGAAGTCCACGTGAGCTTTGGCTCAGAATGTTGGTCACATGTGGGTGTGAAGGGGAATCATACAACATTGGTCTTTGATGTTGAGATTCATGATGATGTGAAGGGTGATATTGGTGGAGAGTGGGATGCAGAAGGCGGTGGTTTGATGATTGTGAATGGAACCTTGGGGATTGGTTGATGAAATAGTTGTTGTGAATTATGGTTGGAGGAAGGTTTTGATTATATAAGTTGTTGTAATGATTCACATTTCCATCAGCAGTAAGTCTCTGGGAGTGATACCATCTTGATTGCCGCTGTCGGTTAGCAGCTCTTCCCTGTTCCTGTCTTTCAGTTTCATAAGCTCTTCCCCAGTAATCAAAATTGAAGCTCATTCTTAAACAAATATAAGTTTTGTAAAGAAAATGACCAAGATTTAGTATAATTTTTTTTTGATGTTGTTTGTTGAATATTGTAATTTTTGTAATGAAAATATTGGAATGGATAATGAAGCTTTTGGGTGTGGCAAAAAAAAGGAAGGAAAAAAAGATTTGTTGAAAAGAAATAATATTGTGATTTATATTATATTTTTGGAGGGAGAAGTTTTTGGGTGTGGCAACAAAAAGGGAAAAAAAAAATGATTTTTTGAAAAATAATAATTTTGTGTTTTATCATTTTTTTGGAGGGGGAATTTAACAATATATGTAGTGATTTCACCAATGAGTCCTACTCGCATGGTTCAGAGAAAGGGTGGGTGTTCTCAGCGAGGGACAATGTATGTAACACCCCTTCGCTGCGATGGTTGTCATTGCTGCAATGGTTGTCATACATCCATCGCTGCAATGGATGTCATTGCAGCGATGGATGTCGATGACACCTCTTCGCTGAGGTGACATCGCGACCGATGAGTCCAATCGAGGCCGATGAGTCCTCTTCGCTGGGTTCCCAGCGAGGAGGACAGGTGACACGGATCGACGTCGATCCGTTAGGATGCATCAGTTCATGTGTCATGCATCCTAACGGGTCGACGCCGACCCGTTAGGATGCATCAATACAACCTGTACACTCGGTACAGGTTGTGTTTGGCTCCAGGAGCCTATTCTTTTAGTTTTATAGTAGATTATCAGCTCTTTAGTCCTGCTTTCTTCCACTTCTCAAGGTTGCTTCATTCTCATAATACTCTCATTCAGGGTTTGTTATCTTTTTCTTTTCTGTTATTGTGATCTATTTTCTTATCTCTTTGTTTTTTCTATAGTTCTGGTTCTAGGTTTTTTGGTAATACAGTCAGAAGTCTAATAGATGACTTTCCATTGTGATCTATTGACCCTGCAGAACCAGAATTTCCCCACATTTTTGGAAATTTTGCCGCTCTAGATAAAGATTGATTGGGGTTTCAGATTCAAGAGGAAGTAATCTTTTGTGTAGATTTGCCTGATAGCAATATCAAATTCATTCAAATGATGTCATGCTAGATCTGGGAATCTGATACAATCATGTCTGCAGTGATTGGACACCAAAATTTAAAATTTCAGAATTGATTTCACTCAAGATTTGATGGGATGGAACTTGACAACCAGACAAAGCCATTCTTGAGCCTGAGACTAAGGTATTTCACCAGTTGAACCATCCCTGAATTGTTGCTCTTTGTGTAGACTTGAACAAGTGATTATTTTTTCATAATAACCTGTTGAAACTTGTGCCACATAGAATGGCCCGTGACAGGACTCTAGCTCGTGACATGCCATGAACGGGGCTGTAGTCTCTATGAGTTGCCAACCCAGCAACTCTGCCAAGAAACCTACCAGGAAAGACAACAGCAGAACGAACCACCTTAAGGAACTCTAGATTATACATAACCCATTCAAGAACATCATGGCGTCCCCAGGTAGTCGCCCCTCTCCAGCACCAAGCACACCAGGATCGCAAGCCCCAACGACCACTCCAGCTGCTGCTATCAACCCGGCCACCAAGAAGAAAGAAATTACAGCAGTCCAAGCTGCCAAAGCCAAGGCGATGAAGTAAGTGATAAATATGCATGTGATGCTTGTCCGTATTAATACTATTTTTGCTGACCATTGAAACAGTGTTTTGTAAGCCAATTCCCCTCTGATTCCGACATCCCAACATCCGAACTTCTCGGTGGCTTATAGACTCTTTGAAATGGCGTACTAGCACTAGCGATGGTTCTTTCTTGGAAAGATTTAAAAAGATGAAAGTTGGTGGACTATTTCCACCCAGTTCAGACGTAGTTTACCCACATCCCGCTTGACCTAATGTATCATTGTGTCTCCCGTCGATAACCAATAGGAGGAAGAAGTGGAAAAGAAGAAACAGGAAGATGCTCTAGCACGGTAAGCCACAACATTTTCCATTTGTGTCTTGTTTTGTGTTCATTTCTCCCTATCGGTCCCTTTCGTTTCATGTGAGTGAGTTGTCAACTAGTTGTCGGCTTGTCCAGTTGGATGATGATGATGCACACTAACCTGAAGAAGAGCTGAATAAATCGATCCAATGGCGCTTTAAACAAATTTCAGCCTTCTAAAAGAAACCCCTATTTCCGATTTTTTTGAAAGCTTGTGTTTGTTGACACTATTGAGATTACTATTTATACAGGAAGCAGGCTTTCGAACAGCGCATCGTAAGTAATGAGACTTCTTGTTCCTCTCACACTTTGACTCTCAAGTCCGCTAACTTTCCTTGACCGACTACCGCCAACGAGCAGAAAAATCGTGGCAAAAGGACTGCCGATCCTAATGATTCAATATCAACATCCAAGAAGACTAAAACCGAGGAGGAAGACAATGCATATCTCCGAGAAGTGCGCAAATTGGAAGGCCACAGTCTTCGGGACGAGGGTGCGGGTGTGCGTGCCTTAGTGAAATAGAGGTCTAGATAAGGTAACTTTTCTCTTGGACCCCAAACTGTGTATGAGAGATATCAAGGTCTTGAACCTAATAGCATGTCGTTAATCGATCTTGTTGATCTCTTGTGACTGCCTTCCTTTCATCACATTCAGCAGTTCTATATTATCCATCCGTCTCAAATTCGCCAGTTTGTGCTGCTCACTTTTTTGCTACAGTTTGCGACCAAATAGTCGAGTTGATAAACTCATTTTGTTCTCGGAAACCAATCGACCAAAAAAAAGAAAAAGAAAAAAGAAAGAAATCACTTAGCCAACTTCTCCTCTTGCATAGTTTATGCTGACCATTGCCTTCCATCATCGTCACAACAGTGTTGTCTTGTTGTTGGGCAATCTTTCATCTTACCACTCATCACAACATTTATCGACATCATGAGGCGCTAGAGACGAAGCCATTGCCCTCTCCCGTTTTATCCACTGTTTGCCAACTGTCGGAGCTGTGCTATGAGACGACCCGGGGTTGATTGATCTGATCTGATTTGAGTTATTGATTCAAGGGGTAGAATGTTTTTTTTTTGGAAGAAATAGAAAATTGATTATTAGTCAATGATAATTTCCTTACATGGAAAGAGAGTCATACATAGAAAACATGATTGATTCCTTTCTATTTTTTTTTTTTTTGGATCAACTGGAGTTGAACTGGAAAAAGAAAAAAAAAACCAATTTGTGTGTGGTAAAACTACGGAAGCAACACAATAGAGCTTGAAGGGGAAATACACAGCCAATTGAGTAATAAGATGAATGGGTGTTGATGAGACTTCCCTTCTGAAGAATCCTGAGGTGAAGAGAGTTACACTAAGAAAAAGATAAAACAGATGTGGATTTAATTTCTAATTTGACTCAGATTGCTAATAGTGATGAAACAATTCTTATCACTTCTCCAGGGGGGTGAGAATGGAGATTGGCGAAGGATGGAGGAAAAAGGTGAATAAATGTTTACATTTAATTTAAGGTAGAGAATTCTATGAGAAAAATAGAGACAAGGAAAAGAACTCCTATTTATTCCTAAAAATGCTGAGCTAGCCATGCTAAAGGTAGAGCATATGTCAATATTCTAGCTTTTCAAAGAGATGAAAAAAAGAAGCAGGGCTATTATAAAGTATAGGACCCAGGAGCAAGTAGAGATGAAAAGGCTCAGCCCCAATAATTTTATTACATATATGAGGAGCACATGTAAATACTGAGAACTAGAGAGCCCCCTTGCAAGACCAAAAGGGGGTCTAGAAAAGTGAAAATTAAAACAGGGAACTGGTTACAGGATTGAACAGGACAGAGCACAGGACAGGACAGGAAAATGCCACATGGCCAGATAGGACAGTACATGAAAAGGAAACATGGAGGATGATCACTTGGTCAGACAGGAAAGGACAGGAAATTGAACACTTGATCAGACAGGATAAAAGGAGGTGAGAAGAATGAATGAGGAGGATTCTGCAAGCACAAAGTGTGGCTTAGCATTTCAGAATTCTCTATGGAGCACTAGTGTAGTAGCATCAGAACATTTTTCTTTCCCCATATTACTGCTACATTTACCCGATCCAAAAATCAGCCTGTGACACAGTGTTACCATGGAATCTATTTTGTTGTGTTTTCTGATAAAACCACTTTAGAAACACGTGAAAATGTTTAGCATAGGGGAAATGGACTAAAAATTCTACTGAAACAGCTTTCAGCACACCAAAAAAAGGCTGCTATAGTAACATGTTTTTTTTGCTGTAAAAAATACTGTCCATCCAGTGATTTGTCTAAGTCAAAAGAAGAGCCAAGGTTGGTAATAATCTAGCTAATAGAAATAAAAAAAGGGAATATAATCTAAAACGACTGCTGTGAGAATAGTGCAGTAACAGAAAATGATGATGGGTACTACTTAAACAGGAATAGTATAATTAATCAAAAAACAATTGATCTCAAATGGCTAGGTGTTTCAGGTGTCAAAATTACATGAATTCATAGTTTAATAGAACAAGGAGGTATGAACTATTTTTATTCATAACATTTCTTATTTAGGTTCTAAAGTTTATTCAACCCATATTTTTTCACTGGAGCTACTTTCCAAAAGATAGTGCATTGTCATGATACTTCCAGAATAATTTACTAGGCTGAATTCATCCCAGTTAAACTAGGATGGAGCCAAAAATTAATAAAAAAAAAATGTTGATGTCAACTGGTGTAATATAAAACCAAGGGGACTCCTTGGGTTTATATTTTATCAGGTGAGATCATCCAAATTTCAATTGGTTGGTTGAATCCTGGTTTAAGCTGGATGACTTCAGCCTAGGAAATTATACTGGTAGTTTGGAATAGACATGTAAACAAGATTTAAGTTGTTTTTTCCATCTGGAACAGAAGTGTCTACCATAGTGTTAGAATGCCTCTGGAAAGGTGTGTGGCTGAAATGGCCCTGCAGATAAGGATATGCAAGACAGGCCCTTCTTATGTAAGCAAGCCTGGATTTGGATTTTCTTACATCACCCCTGGTGGGCACCTATTCCCTCAACTGGACCCTGGTCAAAGGGGCTGTATAGCCTCTTTCACTGGAGGAAGCCCCTCTGGTCCAAGGGGCTGCATAGCCTCTTTGAATGGAGAGATTCCCTTGGTTCAAAGGGGATATAAATCCCCTTTTAAAAATGGTTGAGGAGATAGGGGCTCATCAGGGGCTATCTAAGTGAATCTGAGTTGAGCTTTTCTTACATAGCATGTCAGCCTTAGAGTCAGTGCAGCTGACCTAAAGTCTGCCTTTATTACTCATGGTCTTAATACTAGTCCCAAATGCATTATATCTTTTTACCCTGAGGTTTAAACCTTATTTTGACTTCAAATTCTGTTTCTTCATTAAAATTTGACCATAGTGTTCACTGAACACTTTGTAATTGGTCAACTCCTTCATGGAGTAATTAAATAAACAATTCTATGCAACAGCTGGCTGGGAAAGTGAAACAAGGCCAGCCAACCACATATACATGTTAGATTACAAAAGCAAACCTTGAAAATTTTCGAATTTGATGTATCCCCCGTTGCAGGCAGGATACAGAAACTCCAGACACCCAGAACCACCAACTCAGATCACCAAGGATTCACCATGTTACAGCTCACCACTCTAACCAACCAAAGGCCTCTTTCACCCAGTACTCACCAGTATTGTCAGTCAGTCCCCTTTCTGAACCTTGCTTTTCTGACAGTAGTCCTTCTCTGTCTCCCCCTTTCCCCCTTTGTCTTTCCCCTTCTTCATCAACCATCAGACCAGATCAAATCAAGCTCCTACTATCAGATCAGATCAATCTTAATCCTCTCAAGAGATCATCCAGTCTTTTTCTGTGGTTTTCCTTGAAAAAAATCACATGGTTTGCCTCTAAAGAGCCTTGAATATCTTGCTTGACCATAGTCTAAAAAACTGGGCTGATTAGACTTGTCTTCTCAGATACCTTCCATGTTTCCATTGTGTGAAGAGGCTGTTGCTTTTCTCAAAGTCTCTGGCATGAATTTCCAACTTTCTAAGTTGTTGATTATCATTATTAAAGAGCACTCAGACTATTCAAATCTCAGATCAATCAATAGTCTTCCCTTCTTTCTTCCTCTTTCCCCTTCTCTTCCCTCCAAACTTGTTTTCTTTATCTTTCTGAAATACAACTTTTGCCCCCATTTTCTTGTGTCCTGTTGTCACTTTAGAGACCCAGGCTCACATAGCACCCTATGTATATAGAAAATGGGCTGTAAGCCCATAAACTATAAGTGTGCTGGCTGCACACCCAAGAGTTGAGGGGCATCCCCCCAGTGTGAGCATGCATTTATCAACCTCCCTTTTTAACTTTTTTTTCCTTTGACAAACTATCAATACAGTTTTTATTCATTTATTTTACAGTTCAGTTGGTCTTGAGGAGACTATGGAGTATTTCCAGAGCTGGCACCTTCCCCCTGCATTTTTTTTCTTCTCAAAACTATTTTATACAGAGGGAAATAAAAAGTAGGGTCCACAATTACCATGGTACAGTCTCTCATTATACACAAGTGGAAAGAAAGTTTCCCAAGCAAGCTTTTTTCACTTGTGCAGTAGCTGGGCTCACCAAAAAAAGATTACAGGATTCAAAATTCCTCACCTGCTTGTGTGCTGTGTTAATGTTAAATTAATTAATCATCACTTTTGGGGTCATGTTTTCAAATCCTTTAGCATCAGTAAACCTTTCTTGTTGCTCTTCTATAAGTGCTAATAGTTTATTCCTGGTTTATCTAGTGTGAAAATAGGGTTTTTTCTGGAAGATGTTCCTATAAAGTGGGATATTAAAGTTGCAAATTTCAAATATGAGATAAAGAATTGTTGAACTTAGAGTTCGAGGATTCAATGTCATCCCGATGAGGCAGGGGACATGGCAGGGGAAGTGAGATGGACAAGGATGAAACCTAAAATCATCGGATGTATATAGACTATTGATTTTTAGCGTTGTTATTTCTTTTTCTCATCCGATTTATCAGTTTATTCCCCGAGTACAAACTCGCTCACAAATCTGTTTTGACTCCCTCATTCCTCGTCGTTAGTTTTGGATCCTTATTTATATTTCATTCATCTTCAATTATTCTGTTGATATACGTCTGCTCTCTCTTGTTCGCATTGCCAGCTCACCATGTCGTGATTCTGACGCCTTGGTTGGAAACCAATAAGATTATTGGTTCATTAAGAATGGTTAGAAAATGTCTTTGTAAATCAAGCGCAATACTTCTTAAAGCATCGGATACATTGAGGTGTTCTTGGTGCGTTTGATCTTTTTTGTTGTTTATCTATCAGAGCACAAGCCAAGCATTCAGGCCACTCGGGATCGTTAAGTGTCGATTTTGTTTGAGTTGCAATCAGAAAACTGTTCTTGAAAAATCCATCAATCTCTTCGTTCTGAAATCATATGAGGGAAGAGGTTTCAAGACATTAGAATATCAAATTTCCACATCTGTTTCGCTCCCCATAGGTTGAAATCATCTGATCAAATTGAAGATTGTGATCATCGACTCACAGTGAAATCGGTCTGCATTGTCCTCATGTCAGTCCTATGAGATGCAAAATAATTGGGTAGATATATGACCAGCGGCCCAGCTTCCATCTTGCAGCCAAAAAAAGTAGGTCTCTTATTGTACCCACCTGTAATGAATTCAGTATTGAGACTGTTTGGGATTCTTAGTTTTTAAATTTTCAACAAATCAAAATTCCAGAGGAAAAGTAGAGCTCAAATCGTCTTCATATCTTTTTGGTTATTTTGGAGAATAAAATTTATCAGATTGAGACCTTACTTGGGAAACGGATAATTTTGGAACTCAGGAATCTGAAGCTTTAGATATGTTTGGTATAATGCTGTTCCATTAGGATCTGTAGGGTTCAGCATCATTGTTCATCCTGTGCTTCAGCTATTGGCTACATTGACATTTCAAGGCTCCATAGAATCTTTTCTTACATCCATCTACGTTGGGAGAATCAAAAGCGTGCCCATTCACAGTCTTAGTGCGATAAAGAAAACGTAAGGAATCCGATTCAGCTCTTGACTCCTGCCAGTGAGATCAAAAAATAAATAAATCTTCCAATCAAACTCAACAGCATCTAATGCAATAATTACGTCGACCTTTCTGGAGTGTTGAAGCAATGGAAATAGGGGTAAATTTTCTTGCGCCATTGCTCCGTCGGCTAAAAGCAAAGTCTCGGTGTTGGAGTCAACAAATGCGCCGGTACCAGATGGAAGTCCAGACATTTGCCCATAGAAAGGATTGGGTATCTGGAAAAGAATGAAAGTTCATCAACAAATATTTTGGAGTAAGGAAAATTGCAAGCAGTTTTTTCCATTCTTTGTGAATAGCATATTCGATAAATCACCGACCAAAGCTTCGTAAAAGGTTCCCTTGACTAATAAATTAGCAATTCTTTCGCCAAGGTTTGGCGTTGTATTAGATCCATCCTATGCAATTGGGGAAAAATTGAGGATTAATTTCTTTATTCCATGAGATCAATGTAAATGATTTGCTTATGAGAACTCACTTGAAAGCTGAACACGTTGCTGGAAACTCCCTATGAGTGGTAAAAGAAAAAATCGAGTTGATCAAAGCTGAAAGCTGACAACTGAACCGTTCGCGATTGCAGGTTTAGCAAAATTTTAACTTACCATGAGAAACCTGTGATTCAAAAAAAGAAGACAGGAGCAAAGGTTAACAAGGCGTATGTTTCTGGAATAAGTATCTCTTGAAGATTAAAACATGAACCCTGCATTGTCAAAACCTTTCACACACGACACCGCTCGACCCTCGCCAAAAGACATTTGACTCCCCAAATATTCTATTGGAATTGATGCATTCAGACCAGGATGCCATAAGGAGAAATCTTCTGGTGACATTTCGTCTGTTTATTTGGGAAAAAAGATCATTAAATTCTATTAGATAAAAATAGCAGAGAGGGGAGATTCTGAAACTACAAACAAATGGGACTTTGTAAGGTAACCTGTTCCCCCGAAGCTCTTCTCGAAACACTTACTAAAATCGGGAGTGGGAACTCGCGCGCTTTGTAAGCAGGTGTCTCCTTGATGGAAGAAAACAGCACGCCTTTCCCGTCTGCCGGGTCATCGCTGCAATCAAAAAAATTGAACCAAAATTTCAGGATTTTTTTTTTCACTTTTGAGAAGATCTAAGTACTCACATGTATTGGGTAGAAAGCATTCTTCCCCAGATGCTAGTTGAAGAAAAGTTGTATTAGGCCCGACTTGTCAAGTTGAATAAATCCTCGACGTTTCTCGAAGCTCACTCAACAAAACTAATATCAAAGCCAGCTTTCTTCTTCCGCAGGGCTTGTGAGAGGTGCGATGGTAATGATCTAATTAGGCTCCAGGAAAGATAGCCTTTGTTTTTGCTAAGTCCCCATACGGTTGCGTTCATCTCAGGCATGCGCTTGAAGTCTGCAGTGGCCCAACTTGTCAACAGCCATGCGCCTCTGATAAAATTCAAGTTCGGAATACCAAATCAGCTTGATGATATCGGATTATAGACTCTTGCTCCGCCATTTTACTAACGCAGAAAGGCCAGTGGCATAATTTGCCAATTGCAATATCCCTCCAGTTCTAGCTTCGACGGCTTCTTTATTTCGGTGGTCGAATGCGTCTAACATTGAAGCACTGAATAGTAAAGCCCGGTCGCCGCCACCAGATGTTGCGAATGCGATGTTAGGTAATGTTTCACCCGCTGCCCCCCCTGCGCTAACAGCAGACTCTAAGAAGTGAGTGACATTGAAATCTTGCAGACGAAGTCGATTTAAATAACTTTGCCAAAGTGGGATAGATTTCTTTGCTTTTCCTGAGGTGTAATCAAGCTCCCCTGGACTGATGGGCCACTTTGGGCAAAGGGGGATTCAGGCAGTTAATCAGATAAGTAACTCAAGTTGAAAGGAAGCTGAAAGTACTTACAGGATATTGATCAGCCAGACGAACACGCAAACCGGGCGGACACGAGACCCTGGAAGGCTCGTAGTTTCCGGAAGGAGACAGAGGCAATTTGAAGTGTTTTTCTTCGGAGCATCCAACCTGTAAAGGGATGTTTGCTCCGACCCAAAATTGGAGTAAAAGCAACAGGAACTCGAAGTGCGGGATTTTCGGCCGCAGATTGCGCATATTAGAAATCAAGAACTTAATGAACGAGGTTGAGAGAACAAATTTCAAGATGTATTATGAAGCGGTATTCCACCTAGAACGTTGGTTAGGCCTGGTGTAAAAGAGTGTGTAATTACAGATTTAGGGGATCCAACTTTTAGACAAGTTCCCTATAACGATCAACGCTGATCAGTTCTCAAGTACATCAAGGGCAAAATAAGAAAGGCGTTTTATGACTTCGGAGCTGACGGTTGAGCAATCGGTATGTGTGGAGTCCAAACTGGTCTTTGGTCAGGAGTTACGACACGCATAGATCGCATTGTAAGAGCCACTTGGTCACCAGAACATCTGGTCAAGCCTGCCGAAGTCTCATTATTCCGTTGTAAGTTATTTCTAGGAAGGGGCGAAGGTGTACGGTCTTACCGGGGCATTCAAACTCATAGCGGGCAACCAAAGCTGCAGCCAAAGGAAAATGTCACCCCGGTTCTTACACCTCGGGGACTTCCGGCCAAAGGATTGTGGATCAAACGGGTTACACCGGCAAATTGGTGAAACCAACGTCTGATTTCCCATCCTCCCCCCAATTGATGTCACCATCCTGCTGAAGGTAGGTTGGCATTGTAAAATTGAATCAATAAATAAGTAAGTAAATGATTAATTAATGAAGGGGGTTAATAAACATACCCACCTGCTTTTCTGCTTTTTTACCTGGTGTTTTTTCCATCCAATGTTGTGAAATGAAACACTGCCAGCATTATTGTATCAGATTCCCATATCTGGCATTACATCAGCCAAAAAAACTGATATTCTATCAGACAAGACAGGTATTGTATCTACCACAACTGATGTTATATCTACCTGAAATGATATATTGTCTAGCATGATAGATATTGCATCAGTTGACCCTATTCAATATCAACATCACTGAATTTATATATATCTTTAGCCATATTTGATACCCCCTATTAGGGAATATCAAATATGACTAAATCCACAATTAAGACCAGTGAATTAGGTTTTCAACAAAATTTCACTTTTGAGAGTTTTGAATTATTTTATATTCATATGATCTATTGTTTTTAAAAATGGTGGATTTTCAAAACCAGTTGATTAGATAATGGTGGGTTTGGTCATATTTGATACCTCATATTATATCAGATGGAAAAATCTGATATAAATCCAGTCATTTTGATATTAAATAGTTTCAACTGATTTAATATCCCTGATGATAGACATAATATCATCATAGGTAGATATAATATCAGTTGTGGTAGATAGAATTCCTGGTATAATATCAGATTCTTTCAACTGATGTAATGCTAGATTTGGGAATCAGTGATTTTTGCCGCAAAAATAGGCTCATAATTCATCTGGTCAAGCCATACTCCCAGCCACCTGAATCTTACCTTGGACAGAGAGTTCAGTTTTTGGGACCCAACAGGAAGATCTCCCTCCAGAGGCAATCCTTTGGTGAGCCAAAGGAACTGTGCCTTAGTGTAAGCCCCCTCCTTTGGGGTCTCACAAATCTGTCACATAGTCATCACTAGATTACATAATCCTCCTGATACTTAGTCTCAGCCCATTCCTTCCCTAGCTCAGCAGAGATCCCTGTAGACTGACACATCTCTCTGAGCTAGGTATTCCCCTTTCACTTTTCCCTTCTCTCTTTCTACTTATTAGTTGTAAAGAGAGATCCCTGTAGACTTACACATCTCTCTGAGCTAGCTCCTGCTCATCTTGAAATACAGTCCCTGGTCATAAAAAAAAAGTGTAAGGAGTGGAATCTCCTTCACTGTTGAAGTGGCTCAAGAGGGGCACAAAGGCAAAGTTCTATGACCAGGGACTGTATTTCAAGATGAGCAGGAGCTAGCTCAGAGAGATCCCTGTAGACTGACACAATCCACAGTGAATTTTTTTATGAGCCAAAAGCCACATGGAAAAACAATTTGTTTTTGTAAAAAAATAAAAAATAAAAAAACTTAAAGATAGAAATTAAAAATAATTAAATCACAAATAAGCTTTTTTGATTTCTGTACTTGCTCAAGTACAGGAGTTAAAACAGCATTTTGATTGCTTTACTTGTGCAAGTACAGCATTTTGATTGCTTGACTTGTGCAAGTACAGGATCCTAATTGAGCAGAGTGGACCAGCTTTGACCTAAGACAGGGGAATTTATCACTCCAGCTATATTAAAAGTGACTGAAAAATACCTAATTGGTTTCAACCCCATCACAAATCCTAACTGGTGATGATACACTAGCATTTAGCGTAGTGGTATTCTCAGATATTCTGTCAGATAGTGTAGCAATTTTGAAAGTTACATTAAATGTGAGTGTAACTGTAACCAAGAATTGAGTTGGCCTGTAACATTTTGAGCTCTTCAACTATTTCATTCTTTTATTTTCCTTCTTTGCTAACCTGCTTGATGGCATATGATGACTGATTGCCATGGGTCACCAGGAAGATTTTCAGGTTCCCAGTGTCACAAAATATCCCACAATCATCATATTTCATCAATCAACATAGTAAAGAAGAATTACAAAATAAATTACAAAGAGGAAAGCAACAAGTTATTAATATAGGGTTAAGCAAGAATAATATTAGAGAAAACCATACGGTCTTTTCCCCAATATAGTTTTGTGATGAGGGTGACATTGATTAGATATTTTGCATTTCCTTATAGTATAGCAGGTGTGATAAATTCCCCTGTCTTAGGTCAAAGCTGGTCCACTTTGCTCAATGAGGATCAATTTTTTTTTCCTTGTTTTCCTTTTGTTTTTAATTTTTTTATAAACTAACAGAAGTTAGTGTAGCGCTATACTCACAGTTAGCTGACCACAAAAGGGTGCTCTGCTAACAGTTAGCGTAGCTGAGAAGAGCGCTACACTAACAGTTAGCGTAGCTGAAAAGAGTGCTACACTAACAGTTAGCGTAGCTGAAAAGAGCACTACACTAACACTTACCAGCTAAAACCGCTAGACATCAGCTAACAGGCATGTTCTGTAGTGTTAGCTTGTTTTTTTCAATGGCGCTAATGCTACACTACCCGCTATTTTTGTTTTTCAATGAAAATTTCTTAGCGTTAGCTGAAATAATCTTCAGCTAATAGTAGCTTTGTGTTAGCATAGCTCAAAAAGCTAACATTAAGCTACACTACAGCTACTGTTAGCGTAGCTGGCCCACCATTGACTCTGCCCAATTAGGATCCTGTGCTTGTGCAAGTAGAGCAATCAAAAATCTCAAATTTCACAAGTGAAGCAATCAAAATTCTGTTTTAACTCCTGTACTTGTGCAACTACAGCAATCAAAACAGCTTATTTCTGTTTTTTTTTTTTTTTTTTTCAATTTCTATCTTTACTTTTTTTTTTTTTCAAAAAACAATTGTTTTTTTCTCTTCCATCTTTTCTCTTTCCAATGTTTGGATATGTATTTCTTTCATTGCTTTGGGAAATATGATTACTGTCTGGACAAATTTCAATTGAATAACAAATTTTAATCATATGGAAATTGTCCAGAACAGTAATTAGAATGCCCATCAGAGAATGAGAAGAAATGTTTATTTAACTCAAAGGAAGTGAGTGAAGCTACAGGATTCATGAAAATATTGATTCAAAAGAATCAAAGCCTCAAGAAAAGACATGATTGCTATACTTCCACAAGTATAGCACTAAACTAACAGTTACTGTAGCACTAAACTAACAGTTACTGTAGCACTAAACTAACAGTTACTGTAGCACTAAACTAACAGTTAGTGCACTGCAAAAGGGCACTACGCTAACAATTAGTGTAGCTGAAAAGAGCTCTACGCTAACAGTTAGTGTAGCTGAAAAGAGCGCTACACTAAAAGTTAGTGTAGCTGAAAAGAGCACTATGCTAAAATTTAGCGTAGCTGAAAAGAGTGCTACACTAACAGTTAGCGTAGCATTTGTTCCAGCTAACACCGTTAAAAATCAGCTAACAGGAAATTTCTGTAGGGTTAACTTTTTTTTTTGATTTCACTAATGCTATGCTACCCACTATTTTCTTTTTTGACAAATTGTTTTTAGTGTTAGCTTAAAAAATCTTCAGCTAACAGTAACTTTGTGTTAGTGTAGCAACAAAAGCTAAAATTATGATATGCTACAGCTCATGTTAGCGTAGCGGGCCCACCGTTGCTTGCACCTCCCATTTTTATTGACTTCATATCCACTTCACCACATAGAAAACCTTTCCAGTGGATTCTCAGATGGATGTGCAAGCCTACAGGTATAGTTCCGCAAACCATCATGAGCAACTGTTCCCTAGCTATCTGGAATGCAGTCCAAAACTCTTTTTGGGACTTGGAACATCTTGCACCCAAACACTTCTGGTGCTGGTTCCATTTACTCAAGGCTTTCAGGGGACAGTCAACCACTTATTTCAAAACCTGTGCAACTGAGGCAAACACTGAGTTTCATCAAGTGATGTACTCAAAGTGTGATCCCCATCCTTTGCTCACACAATTTCTGGCTAAATGGGAACAAATCAACCCTGGCTTTGCTAAGTATTTCAAGGTGAAATGGATGCCAATCATTACATATTGGGCAGCTTTCTATTGCACAGTAAGCTCATTTCATTTCATCTCTCCCTGTAATATTAATTACTGACACAGGTACAACAGACAGCCTGCCAGCCTTAGAGAAAATAAATATGTCCTAAACCTACAGGTAGGCCAATAATTATTGCCCTAGAGACTTCAAATAAACTAAAGTACCTTAGAAAAATGGAAATAGAGCCTTTTAGCTTATGTAATAATGGATAACCCATAATAAACAAAACACATACCTTATAATATGTGAAACTTATAGGATAATTACCTTATCCATGGAAAGATAAGGATTAAAGTCTAAAGGGAAGACATAACCACATAAGATACTGTAACACATAGTATAACAGTAAAAATTAATGGTTTCTACTTTGAGACTAGTGGCCATTCCAGATTGAGAATGCCAATCCACTTGTTTCTACACTAAGTCCCAAACACCATGTGCCAGATTAATTCCAGGACACATGGTCTACTTACAGCTTAAGCCCACATGATATTTCAACAAGGAGGTTGAGAATTATACATGTACTTATACAGGCACTAAAAGCACCCAGCCAAGTACTATTTAACAAAGTACTCTAAGCTGAAGGAAAGAAAACACACATAAATATACCCCTTTACTGCCTTTTTGGTTTTTCACCCAGATTTCTGTTAGATTTTACAATAGTTTAAATCTAGTCTTTTTAGTTTTCTTTTGTTTTGTCTTTCTCTACAGTCTGCCATATACCTTTCACTCACATCTCACTCACATGTCACTAAATACTGTAGTATACCTGGGCAACAGAATCGTGGAAGGACTCTTTCCTCATCCTTCCACAACACATCAATCATCTGTTGTCCCAGGTATGTCATCTCTTTGTTTTCTCTAATTTCTTTATCTTTCTATTTCTCTTTATCTTCTCTCATATCATGAAATGAAACTAATCCTTCCACAACACATCAATCATCTGTTGTCCCAGTTTTACTCAACAGGTTATGAGCACCTTCGCGCTTTAACGCCAGCTACAACTTTTGGACTAATACAACAGACCTCGAAGGATCCGTACGCTTATCGTTAAAGCAGTCATTATATGACATCACCACCCTCACCGTTTCTCAAGCCAGAACACAAACTCTCATCTACACCACCAGCTATATCGCTACCATTAGCCCTCAAACCTCGCGCACCCATGTCGTCGTCGACCGATCCCGAAGTCTCTAGCCATCCGGCTCTCAAACTGTCGGGTGTTGAACAATTGAAACCGCCCGGTGCTGACTCCAACTACTTGGATTGGAGTTGGATACTCGAGATCCACTTCGCAGCGACCGATGTTGACTACATCATCTCCGATCGTCCAGAAGATTCGAAACGCAAACCCAACTGGACTCGAGACAACAAGGCCGTCTGTGGCGTCATCTCGAGAACGATCCACCCCGTTAACATCAGAAACGTGCGCCATCTTAAAAACGATGCCAAAGGCTTGTGGGACGCTTTAAAGAAAGCCCATCAGGACTCGTCTGCCGGTGGGGTCATGTACTGGCTGAGAAAGCTCACCCTTGCACGGATGGCCGACGAAGACCTCCCATCCCATCTTGACGAGATGGCCAAGACGTACGAACGCCTGAGTGCCCTAGTCACCCCTGAAGCCCCCTTAACCCCCGAGGACATCTACTCGACCTGTATTCTCACATCACTACCGCAGGACTGGTTAGCGTGTGTTTCCTCAATGATGAACGAGACGAGGATCACACCTTCTCGCCTGATCGATGCTCTCAAAGCCGAACACCTTCGACGTAAAACCCGTGCGGACGATGCGGCAATCCTCGAGTCGGCTGCATCGGCTAAACAATCCACGTCGAGAGGTCGAGGAAGAACCCCTAATCAACCTATTCGACACTGCACCTACTGTAACATGGACGGCCATGATTTGAACAAATGTGGTCATGTCGCTCGGCTGATCAACTCTCACAAAGCCAGCCAATTGGAAAAGAACACAACATCGGACCGACCCTCTGCAAGACCCCGTTTCAACAACAAAACCACCCAAAAGGCCGGTCACACCACCACTGCCCCTTTCACCGAGGAAAATCCCGCCGATAATGACGACTCGGACTTTTCCGGGTCTGATTTAGAAGTCACTGCGGGTCATGCGTCGGTCTCACTATCCTCGTCTACCGATCCAGTCCCGTCCGGAGATGCTAACCTAGACTCAGGCTGCTCTGTCTCGATGACACCAGATCTCTCGGCGGTTTTCTCCCTCAAACAGGACAACACCCCGATCCGTCTAGCGGACCACTCCCTAGTGGAATCGACACACAAAGGTCTCTCCAGGCTTCCTATCGACATAAGGAAAGACATTCCTACACTAGTTGTTCCCGCTCTCGCCGAGCCACTCCTATCAATTGCCGGCTTATGCGACGCTGGTCTCACTGTTGTCTTTACCACCTCGTCCTGTGACATCTACTCCACTCCGCACATATTGGTAAAAGGCGAGGCGGTCGGTCGAGGATACAGGAGGGGTAACTTGTACTATCTCCCCTCAGAGCCCGTGAGCTCCAATTCCCTATCAACAGTCCCTTCTGAGTTTAAGGTTGATAACAGTCTTTTGGGCTATCACTACCGCTTCTCACACTTAGGACTTAAATCACTGAAAAAGCTACTGAAGACTCATTCAATTACACCGACGACCAACAATGAGATAGCGGTTCAACAATGTCCAATCTGTATACAGTCGAAAATGCATCGCAAACCTTTCCGATCCCGCTCATCACACCGCTCGACTACCCCAGGTGAACTCATCCACTCGGACGTCTGCTCCTACGAGGTGGTGTCCCGCGAGGGCTATAAGTACTTTTCAACCTTCATCGATGACTGTTCCAAATCCATATCTATATATCCTATGAAATACAAAAGCGACACATTGTCGTGTTTTAAAATCTTTCGTGCTTTCTTTGAAAAGAACGATTCCCACACCATCAAGGCACTTCGCTCCGACAATGGAGGGGAGTACATTTCTAAGGAATTCGAATCATATCTGAGTCAATCTGGAATCAAGCACGAGATAGGTCCACCTCACTCACCTGAACTGAACGGTGTGGCGGAACGAGCAAACAGATCCATAAGCAACACAGTCCGTGCATCTCTCCTAAGCGCTAAACTACCGAAGTCGTTCTGGGTGGATGCAATTAGGCATGCTTACTTTGCTCATGCCTCATTTCCGTGTCATACACCACTTGGTTTTAAATCGCCAGCATCCATTCTGCAGCAACCTGAAGCTAATCTAACTCTTCTTCACCCTTTTGGCTGTCTAGCCTATTACAAAATCCCTGAAGCCAATCGCAAGAAGCTTGACAACAAGGCTCGAGCTGCGATTCTCCTATCTTATCTCTCAAACGGCGACGGTTATCGCCTATGGGACCTGGAACGCCGGACGACTGTCAAATCTCGTGATGTTCTATTCCATGACGACGTTTTCCCTTACGGAACGAAACTAATCACCAAAGAAGAACCCGTCGTAGTTGAACTTCCGTGGCCTGATCAACATACGGCTACTCCTCGACCAAATACGGCCGATCTTCCCCTTCTCGATATCCCACTTCTCCCTCGTTTTGATCGGAGACTTCAAGCCTCTATTCATGCACCGCGCGATCCCGTCGAAACTACTACCAAGCCTTCTGTGTGTCATGAAGCACCTACCTCACCTTCCCAAACGTTACCGACTTCTCCTCAACAGCCATCCCCACCCGTAATCTCTATCATCCAACTTCCTCCTCTCCCGGAGTCGCCTCCACCACCCTCTCCGTCGCAACGACCGCCCTCTGACGTTGCCTCTGCACCATCTTGTCCCGATGCGGCTCCCAAACCTTCCCGTCATCCAGTCCGCAAGTCTGGACGTGAGAGGAAGGCCCCGGACCGCTACGGACAGTGGTCAAAGGCCGTCAAGGCGACTAACGACGTCGACACCCCAAAAACATGGCGACAACTCTTAAAATCCCCCAACAAAGACAGATGGCTGAAAGCTGCCCACGATGAATTTGCTTCACTTCTCGGCATGAACACCTGGACACTCGTACCTCGACCACTCAAACGGCGCATCATCAAATCGAAATGGGTCCTTAAAGTCAAGCGTCGCCCCGATCGGACTATTCAAAAACTTAAAGCCCGACTAGTAGCAATGGGCTACTCTCAGGTCCATGGCACGGATTACGATGAAGTGTTTTCTCCCACCTTACGACTGGAGACTCTCCGACTTATACTTTCTCTCCTGGGCTCCAAACGCTGGAAAGGACGTCAAGTCGACTTTAAAACGGCCTTCCTCAACGGCAGCTTGGATCACACTGTCTTCATGGAACAACCCCCAGGGTTTGAGGACCCAGAGCACCCTGACTGGGTGTGCCGCTTGGACCGATCTCTCTATGGACTGAAACAATCACCCCGGCAATGGCATCGCGAACTTCACTCTGCACTACTGGATCTAGGCTTAACCAACTCCGCTTACGACCCAACGCTGTACTTTAAGCGCGACAGTGGTCGTCTCATCGGGGCATTAACTACTCATGTCGATGATCTGGCAATCGTAGGAGAAACCCTCTTTGTTGATAATTTGATCTCGGCGCTTGGTAAGCGTTTTGAGATCGGCGCCGATGACGACCTACATCACTTCCTCTCCCTCAAGATCACTCGGGATGAAGATCGTGGTCTTGTGTATCTCAACCAGTCCCACTATATCGACGAACTGTCTGATAGGTTTCTAGGCGGTAACTTCATTTCGGTCCCGAGCCCGTCAGACAACTCTTTTAAAACTATGACCAAGAAAGTTTCCTCCGATCCTCCCTCTCCT
Source organism: Puccinia hordei (assembly GCA_007896445.1). Taxonomy (NCBI): domain Eukaryota; kingdom Fungi; phylum Basidiomycota; class Pucciniomycetes; order Pucciniales; family Pucciniaceae; genus Puccinia; species Puccinia hordei. The sequence continues at coordinate 13,854 of RDRW01000268.1, read as the reverse complement.
GGACCCTATAACCAGCTGATTGGCTCATTGCTGTGGGTGTCACAATGCTCCAGACCAGACATATCATTTGTTGTCAACCGGCTATCCCAACATCTTCGAGACCCGTCGGAGCAACATTGGCTAGCGGCGGTGCGAGTTCTTCATTATCTCATTTCCACCAAGAACACCAAACTTCGACTGGGCGGAAAATTGGACCTGTCAGGCTTTTCCGACTCGGACTGGGCTGAAGACAGAGATGATCGACGCTCTACCTCAGGTTATGCTTTCAAACTCGGCGAGGGAGTCATTTCTTGGAAGTCACGAAAACAAGCGACGGTTTCCCTATCGTCAACGGAAGCCGAGTATAAAGCAATTTCCGACTCTTGCAAAGAAAGCCTATGGTTGAGACGTATTCTGGCGGAGCTCGGACTACGCTCCAAGACGGCAATACCCCTCCATGTCGACAATGAAGGGGCTGAAGCATTAGCAAAGAATCCCGAACACCACGCTCGAACCAAACACATCCACGCCCGGTATCACTTCACACGGGAATGTCAACAACTTGGCAAAATCAACCTTATTCACGTCTCCACCAAGGATATGCTCGCTGATATGCTTACGAAACCCCTCAATAAAGTTCTCTTGGAAAAACACAAACTCATGTTTGGTCTCGTCACCTGAATCGTCATCCGCGTGTCATTTTTCTCCCTCCTCTTCTCCTAGTCTTTCTTTTCCTTTTCTACTTATCCTATCTTTATTTTTATTTATTTACTTTATTTGTTTCTCTTTTCAGGTATACAGCAAGGGGGGGTGTTAGATTTTACAATAGTTTAAATCTAGTCTTTTTAGTTTTCTTTTGTTTTGTCTTTCTCTACAGTCTGCCATATACCTTTCACTCACATCTCACTCACATGTCACTAAATACTGTAGTATACCTGGGCAACAGAATCGTGGAAGGACTCTTTCCTCATCCTTCCACAACACATCAATCATCTGTTGTCCCAGGTATGTCATCTCTTTGTTTTCTCTAATTTCTTTATCTTTCTATTTCTCTTTATCTTCTCTCATATCATGAAATGAAACTAATCCTTCCACAACACATCAATCATCTGTTGTCCCAGTTTTACTCAACAATTTCTAAGTCACCACTAGAATTACATTCTTAGTATTGTCTTAATAAATCTTTGAAGTAACCTTCTAGCCAGTATCCTGTTTATCCAGAACCATTTCATACTTTATTATTCCACCAACCATTGCCCTCAAACAAAGGAAGAGAATCTGTCCTCCCTTATTGGTTAAACAAACCCTCTCACCCTTAAATTGCCTTTGTTGCAGACCTATTTCTAGGTTGGAGGTTGTCCTCAGACAAATAGCTCCTTTTATCATAAAGTTGAGCCTTGAGTTACATAATACTCCTTTTTATTGGCTTCTACATAGCCATTTACCTTGTGTCCTGTTGTCACTAAAGAGACCCCGGCTCACACAGCCCATCAAGGAATACACACCAATAACTATACTGAAGCTTGGCATTGAGTGCTCAAGTCATGGTACATCTCACCGCTGGATAATTGTCATATCAATGATGTTATTCAGATTTTATGTGATGATGCAGAAGTCACCTATCTCAACAAGCACAACCGTTTTGAGAGAGGTTGGCAGGCACAGGAGTACAGTGAATTTCAAAGGGTATCAAAAACCCTTGACAACAGCTATACCAATGAGGCTCTCTTGTTACTCAGAGTGCAAGTAATGACTTTTCCTAGCTATGTAAGTGCCACATCATAATTAGGACACTGAAACTTGTTGTGCCACTGATACAGCTGCCCACCAGTATATCATAGGTTCTTTTAAAAATCCCAGAACATCATCTTACAAAGTCACTTACAAGGATCCTGGAGCAGGGGTCAAGGGGAGGATTACAGTCTGCACTGCCAGCATAATTGCCTAGGTTGAGTTCATCCCAGTTAAACTAGGATGCAAAAAACAAATTTAAAGTAGGTTGACCTCAACCAATGAAATATAAAACCAAGGGGGGTCCCTTGGATTTATATTTCATCAGTTGATTTCAACCAAGTTTAAATTGGTTGAGTGCATCCCAGTTTAACTGGGATGACCTCTTCCTAGGCAATTATTCTGGCAGTGCTGTAAATGTAAGCTGTTTGAGAAAAATGGGAGTGCATGCAAACATATGTTTTTTCTGGCTTGGCAATCCAAGTGACTTGTTGTTGAGAGAGCAGTCTACAGAAGAGTTCTGGAACACACCACCTTCAGTCATCCCGCTTCTGAAAGAACAATTGCACACAATCAAAATGTAATGGTCAACTCCGCATTTCAGGCAATTGACTCCAAAATTTAGATTCTGAGACTGCATTATAGCAACAACTTCCATCTGTCTACTTCAAAGACACAAAAATGCCGTTTACCAATATCACCACACCTTGCCGGCCCAAAATTGAAGAAATTGATCTGCTTGAATGGAACTCCCAGCTTGTAATGACACAAGTCTCCAATCATTTGTTGGTTCAAGCATTACCAGTCCATCAGATAGAATCCAGCTCTAATGACATCAAAGAAGGTGATGATGGTTCAGATAGCAATATTGCCACATCAGATAAAAAAGGATTCAATTTGGGTTTGAAGATGTTGACAAAGTCCATGGATAGTATGTCAATCTTGAAGACAAGGCGGCAGATGGAGTTGAACATGTTGGCACAAGAAATGGAGCAATTCAAGGACCTGTGCCATGCAATTTTGTTGATGATCAAGGAGAACTGCATTGGTGTATCACACAAGCATTCAACCAATTTTCCCACTGTGCGCAACATCAGCAAGATAAGAAACTTGATAGTTGAAATGCAGGCATTTGGATGGGCAGCAATCAAACAAGAAAAGAACCTGTTGACTAACTCAAAGCATGCCAACAGGTTCTGCGCAAGCAGCCCTGGTCTGGTAATGGTTTTGTTTTGGAAACAATGCTATGAGATGGTTGGGATTCTGGAAGATTGAGGTGTGATGGTAGAACATAAGTGTTGATATTTGACCTTCAGAAATTGATGCTTGAGATAGGGGAGACAATCTTGAGGAACTTGATTGGATCAAGGATGTTATGGTCTGATCTTGGGAGAGGAAGGCACTGGGTTTCTGGGGTTTCTGGGGTTTTGGGATCCTATAATGTAGATTGCAGGATGAGGAAGGGATGTGGATCCTCGTCCTGACAGACTATATAGTGGCCTGTCTGGGACATGTATGCAATAGACTATCTACATGTGGTGCGGGCTTTGGTGCGGGCGTGCCCGCAATACGGCTCGTGACATTATCCCCCTTTTAATGCTTAATCCCCCACTCGTTGTCCAATACCAAGAAAATTTTTCCACCTCTTATCAATTCTGTCCCTCACTTCCTTCTCCGCGTCCGCCAATGAGTAGTTGCCGCATTCGGAAATCTTGAATTAAATCCCGCTACCAGTTCCTCGCAATTCTTCAAGTTTTCCGCCGGTTCCCATGAGTTCTCTTCTGCTCCAAATCCCTTCCAGCTAACTAGATATTGGGTCTTCCCGCCTTGCCTTCTACAGTCCAGTACCTCTTTGACCTCCCACTCGTCCCCGCCATCTACTGTAATTGGTTCTGGGTCCTCCTTCCGCCGTTCCGTGATTTCGTAGGGTCTGTGTTTGCAGAGTATTGACACATGAAATACGGGATGTACTCCCTTCATGGATATAGGGAGTGTCAGCTTATACACGGATTTTGAGATTCTGTTACAGATAGAAAAAGGTCCCAGCCATCTATGTTCCAGTTTTGGGCTGGGGCGGGTTGTTGAAATGTTGCGGCCGTCTAGCCATACTTCATCCCCTATTTCCCATTCCGGTGTTTCCCTTTTTTTCTTGTCAAATTGGTCCTTCATTGTCTCTTGAGCCCCTTCCAAGCAATACTTGAGTTCATGCTGAACTTCCGCAAGGTGGCGGAGTCGGTCTTCCACCGCGGGAATGCATTGTTCTGTAGAGGGTGTTCCGCTGTATGCCGGGTTGAATCCGTAGTTGGCTTTGAATGGGGAAACTCCTGTTGATGTGTGGTCATTATTGTTGTAAGCAAATTTGGCCATGGGGAGGAGTGGGGCCCAATCGTTTTGTCGGTAGCAAACGAAGTGCCGCAGGTATTGCTCAACTGCCTTTTTTGCTATTTTGGATTGTCCATCTGTTCTTGGGTGGTACGCTGTGGAGGGTTGCAATCTAATTCCCAGGCGGGAGCTCAATTCGCGTGTGATTTGGGAGATAAAGATACTTCCCCGGTCTGAGACAATTGTTTTGGGGGTTCCATGCAGTTTCCATACATGTTCCGCCATCAGTTCCGCTAGTTGCTCCGCATTCATGGTTTTCCTGCATGGGATGAAGTGCGCCATCTTGGTCAGTCGGTCTACTACTGTCAATATACTGTCAGTTGAGCAGGATTCTGGGAGATCGGTGATTAAATCATAACTAATGTCTGTCCACGGGCCAGCGGGGATCGGGAGGGTGTAAGCCCTTCTCCTCACAGGCTTACACAAACCTGTCACAAGATTATATAAGCTGTTCTGCCTTGTATTTAGTCTCTTCTTTCCCCTTTACCTAGACAGCAGAGATCTTTCTCTCCTGTCTAGGTAAGTACCTTTCCTTCATTCCTTCTCTTCTCAATTCCTTTTCTGATTGCCTTCACTTGTAGATACTAACTAGAGAGATCTTTCTCTCCTGTATAGATTGCAATTCACCCCACTTTGGTACTAGAATCCTCCAGAGGCTCTTAGCCTGGTTCCTTGGTGCCACAATCCTGACCGCTCCTTCCATAAAGAACCAGTGAAGGGACTCAACCCTTACACTTTTTTTTTCTAGTTCCACAACCAACCGGCAGAATTTTTTTAAATTCACTAACGTGCCTTATCCGACTTCAAACACCCCCAACATCTACCTTTTTTCCAAACTCAAACTGCCTTCTCCTCCTCCGCCCAGAAAAAAAAAAAAAAAAAAAAAAAAGATCTCAGCAAATTCTAGACAACCCTTGACTCAGATGGTGGACAACTACGAAGCCCGCATCCATCATCTTGAAAGGACTGTCAGACTAATCCTAGCTTGAACAAAGCGTCCTTTGGTTTTGACTGCTCCCGTGGCTGGCTCGTTCCGATACTCAAAAGATCAAGGTCTTATCCCTTTGTTGTCAAGCCGGGCAATGGAGTCACTAGCAGCTGCCCAAGCAGGCCGCCCTTTGCTCTCTTGTTCTCCTGCTCAAATCCCCAAATGCAGGCTGCTTGCTCCTACTCATCTTTCTTCAACTTGTTCTACAACCTCACTGCCATCAACATCAACCCGCTCAGCCTCTTCAAGTCGCTTGGCCTCCTTTCCGCTCTCGGCCTCCTCCTCTCTGCTCTCAACCTCGCCCCCACTCTCAGTATCCAACGGCTCAGCCTACTCGCCGCCGTCTCCTGCACGTAACAAGCCTTCTACATGTAATCGCCCGGTCTTCTTGGCACCCTTGGCCCCCTCGGTCTCTTCTCCTTCTCCCCCTCTTCCGGTCCCCCCTTCTTTCCCTTCCTTGCATGTTGGTCCCTCAACAACCAGACCCTTGACGCCTGAAACTACTCTGCCAAAGCATGCCTCCACACTCGACCCACCTTCCACTGAACCTCTGACTGGCCTCCAGAACAACAGCACCACCTCATCTCAACCGACTTCGACTAATCATACTACTGATAAATCACCAAGTGTCCGTACAGTGCTCAGCAAATCGTCCAAGATCTTCCATAAACTCTCAACCATCAACCTTGGTTCTTCTTCTAAACGTCGCTCCTCTTCCGGTGGCTTGACAGCCAACAACAACAATCACTCGCTCTCTAGTTCGACTAACACTCGCCCAACTCCTCACCTAAGAACTTCTACGTCTTCAATCTTTTCGACTACTACTACTCCTCTCGCTACCCGTCTCCAGCCATTGGACACGTCGGCTGAGGCCCTTGACTTGATTCAATCTGATCCGATCATGTTGCTACCCCAACCCGACTTGTCAGAAGCCATCAGAGAGACACAAGCCGCCCTGTGCGACTTGTCTGAAGCCAACCCGCCCCTCCCAGCTGTTACAAGCTTACTCTGCGCGACTATATCCAGTCCGATTTCTCCCTCTGAAAGCAGCTCAGCAGCCGTTGTCGTTAACCCCGCTTCAACCTTTTCATCAAAATTATCCAAATGGTCATCATCACCTTCCGACCAAGCTCATCCCACTCATCAACCTACTCTCAGAAATCCTCCTCAAATGCGAACCAAGGACACTCCAACTCTTCCTAATTGTTCTGAAGACTTTGATATAGCTGAAGTAGGTGGCATCTCCATTGTTGATTCTATTGATTCTGTGGATCATCGACTAGCCCCTGAGGACACCAATGAAAACCTACAATGGGAAATGGAGTGTCAAGCATATTACAATGATATTCTAGAACAAGAGATGCTTTTGAACAGGGAAAATACTCAAGTAAAGAAGAAAAACAAAAAGAAGAAGAAGAAGAAGGAGAAGGCCTCTAACCTGACTCCAACTGCTGACAACCCGGTTTTATTTTATGTTTGATATCTTCTCCCTCTCCATCATCCTCCAATTTTCTGTTCAATCTTACCTCATACTCCCAAACCATCTTCTCTATCCATGACTTCATCCACCATCCCAATTGGGAACACCATAATCCTGATTCCCTTTTTGTCCTCTTCCACCTTCCTGCCTTCCCTCTTCCTCTATTATTGAAAATTTTCCTACTCCACTCTCTTTTATAGGAGGGGAGACTGTAAGCCCTGCTCCTCACAGGCTTACACAAACCTGTCACAAGATTATATAAGCTGTTCTGCCTTGTATTTAGTCTCTTCTTTCCCCTTTACCTAGACAGCAGAGATCTTTCTCTCCTGTCTAGGTAAGTACCTTTCCTTCATTCCTTCTCTTCTCAATTCCTTTTCTGATTGCCTTCACTTGTAGATACTAACTAGAGAGATCTTTCTCTCCTGTCTAGATTGCAATTCACCCCACTTTGGTACTAGAATCCTCCAGAGGCTCTTAGCCTGGTTCCTCGGTGCCACAATCCTGACCGCTCCTTCCATAAAGAACCAGTGAAGGGACTCAACCCTTACAGAGGGGTTCTAAGGTTCCAAATGGCCGTCGGGTGCTAGATTTGACTCTTTGACAGGAATCACAGCCTTCCACGTACTGGTTGACAAATCTCTTCATCCCATTCCACACAAAACTCCTGTGTACTAATGCCAAAGTGCGGGATCTGCCTGGGTGGCCTGCGGACTTTGTGTCGTGTCTACTTTTGAGGATTGTCACCCGCAATGCCGTGTCTGCTGGCACTACTATCCGTCCCTTGTTGTAGAGTACTCCGTCTGCTTCTGTGTACCTGGTGTGGTTCCCTGATGGCTTCTGCAACAGCTTAATCCAGTTGGTCAATTTTGGGTCAAGCGGGGTCAGTTCCCTAATCTTGGCAATGATCTCAAGGTCAGATAAGGCTAGGTCATCTTTTCCTCTGTCCCCCAAATCAGTCCCCATCACGTCGACTTCAAACCAATGTTCACTATCCTCCATTTCAATTGATTTGTCCAAAAACCAGCTGTCCAATTCCGCACATTCCGCAACTCCTCAAACGTCCGCTCTGTGATGTTACCTGGTTTCAAAAGTTGGCCAAAGTCAGCTTTTCTCCTGGTGCTGGGGCAAGGTCCGGTCTGCGGGACAGGGCATCTGGTTTCGTTGATTGTCGTCCCGGTCGGAATATGATCTTGAAGCCGAAACACCCCATGGTTTCCGCCCATCTTGCCTGTCTTCTGGTGAGTTGCTTGGTTGTCATGAAGCTTTCCAGGTTACGGTGATCCGTGTACACAATTGCTGTCAGGCGGTGCGGGTTCCCCTCTAGGTATTGCTGCCACTCTTTGAAGGCAGCCACAATAGCTAGTAACTCCTTGTCAAAGATCTCGTAGTTGTGTTCCGCCTGTACTAGGGATCGGGACAGGTATGCTACGGGGTGAAGTTCTTGGTCCTTTGCGCAAACCTGGGACAGTACTGCACCCAGTGCAAAGTCAGAACAATCACATTCAAGGATAAACGGCTTGTACAGGTCCGCAATTTTCAGGATTGGGGCAGATGTGAAGGCGGTTTTGAGGGATTCAAATGCGGAGTTGCACTTGGTGTCCCACACAAAGGGAGTTTCTGCTTTTGTCAGGTTGTGAAGCGGTCTAGTCTTCCCTGAGAAATGGTTGATGAATCGGCGGTAAAAGTTAGCAAATCCAATGAATCGCTGGAGATCAGTCACATTCTTTGGTGCGGGCCATTCGGTTACTGCTTGTACCTTTGTGGGGTCCATTCTGATCCGGTTGCATGATATCAACAGTCCTAGGTATTCTACTTCCGGCCTTGAAAACTCACACTTTTCGGGTTTCAGCCACAATTGGTGCTTGCTCAATGTGTCCAGTATACTGCCCACTGCTTCCGCATGGTCCAATCCTTTCCGCGTGTAGATCATGATGTCGTCTAGGTATGCGGCGGTGTCCTTCCCAATCCGTCCGAGGAGGATGTCTTGCATGAAGTATTGGAAGTATCCCGGCGCTCCAGTGGGTCCAAATGGCATGGTAAGCGGTGTGAATTTTCCTGCCCGGCAGATGAAAGCCAGTTTATCTTTGCCGCCTTCCGCAACTTGGAGGTTCCCATATGCGTTCCGGAAGTCTAGCTTTGTAAATGTGTCCGCATACAAAAGGCTGTCAACTAAGTCCATTGTTAGTGGTAGTGGGTACTTTTTCTTCACCGTTACTGCGTTGAGTGTCCGGTAGTCAAAACAGGGCCGCAGGTTTCCGTCCTTCTTCCCAGTGAATAGGACCGGTGCCGCCCAAGGGGATGTGGTCCGTCAAATGGTCCCGTTTGTCAGCCCTTCATCAATCATAACATCAAGCGCCTGGTTCTCCGCCGGAGATAGCGGGATGATTCTTCCGGCCTGTGGGGTAGCCCCTGGGATCAGCTCTACGCGGAAATCATACTTTCTCCACGGGGGAAGCCTCATGGCGCTTGATTTCCGGAACATGTCAAGGTGTCGGTGGTAGCACCGCGGTACCAATTCTTTGGTACTCCGTACCGCAGTCATGGTTTTTCCTTTTGCTGCCAATTGGGCTGATGTTGACCATGACGTTTTGGCCGCATTGATCACTGCTGGGGTATGTCCTAGAGGGGAACAAGGCTTGCCAGCTGTTTTGGGAATCAAATGCGGGGAACATGTATCAGACTCACATTGCGGGGGTGTTATTGTGCTATAAGCACAAACCCCCTCGTTACTAATCCTAACTTTCCCCAAGGGCCTGTAGACCGTTTGCGGGGATGTTTGTGGTGGAGGAGAGGACGATACTGCCTTGGCAGTAGCAATAATTTCATCGGTTGCCTGGTCAAAGCATTGGGTCTCCGGGTTCCTTGCGGCAATTGGGGATCTATTTACAAGGTGTAAAAGCTTGCCAGCTGTTTCGGGAAGTAAGGTATGGGGTGGGGGTTTGTCAGACTCACATTGCGGGGGCCATTATGTGTGCTGTAAGCACACACCCCCTTGTCACTAATCCTAGCTTTCCCCGAGGGCCTGTGGACCATTTGCGGGGTTGTTGGCAGATAGGACAATACTGCTTCAGCAGTAGCACCACTTTCATGGGATAAGGTTTCATGGGGTGGGACTTGTTTGGCATGTTGGGTTTCAGGGCTTCTGCGGGGGGGCTTGGGACGCTATCTACAGGGTGTACAAGCTTGCCAGCTGTTTTGGGAGAAATAGTAAAAATTGGGGCATCAAACTCACATTGCGGGGGTGTTATTGTGTTCAAAACACAAACCATTTGTCTATTCTCCTAGCTTCCCCCGGTTTTCCAGTCGGGTCGGGTGTTTTTTCGGGATAGACAAAACCCCAAAGCGGCCGCAATGTCGGGGTTCCATAGGGTACGGCTTGTCCAATTGATTCGATGTCTGTACCGGGTGTGGTGATCCATTCCACTTCATTACCATACCTTTAATAAATTACTTATCACTTATAAAACTCAAATACTTACATATATATACATTATAAACCCAAACCTTACACATATTCATCATTATTATTTCATAATCAGATTCTACACCTCATTTTAACCCTAGTCACTCACTACAACCACCTTCAAATTCCTCATGGTTCAAGAGTTACAGGCAAACACAGAATAAACCAGCAAGTTACAGTATTAAGCAAGTTTATAGAATACAATAAGTACATATTATAAGTAGATATATTTCAGAACATTATACATAAATACATATTATATAAAACTACATAGACACTACATAGACACTACATAACATACACGGCACATGACTAGGCTTTATTCCGTACATCTTACATCATATCTACTGTACATAAATTCTACCTTCCCACTACTCATCTGTCACTGTCATGATTATTTCATATAAGTCACTTTCTCACTACTCATCTGTCATGTTCTTCCTTTTTCCCACCAGCTACATGTCATAGTCTAGTTTTTCTCCTCCAGCCTTATGGCTCCTCCTCTTTCTCAGATATATAAGGACACTGTTCCTCCCTCTTGTTCCCATATGGACCCCCAGACTTACTAAATTACCCCCTACATATACCAACATACAGATCCCATAAATTAGTATACATATTTAGTAGAGTTTACCATCACCCTTAGGAATATATAAATATACATACCAGCTTACCTCAATATAAGAAGACTGCCCCTCTCTTGCTTGACCCACTTGGACTCCATAGCTACCAACCCTGCCCCACATTATACTTATATATATTACTTTACACAACTCATCCCCCCTTCATCCATTCCTCTCACCTGGTGTGTGTGGGTAAACAGCACATTAGTATTAGTCTTCTAAGAGTAGATATAAATTAGCCACACCTTTTATTTTATTCTTAGTGTTACACTCATCCCTTAGCTTTAGTCAGGAAGGCAGCTCTTATATCAGCACCTTGTCATAACCTACATTAGTACTAGTGTAGTTATACAATCCCTTCCAAGCTCTATTCTGTCCCTGAGTAGTTCCACAAGTGGTGTCCCAACAGTGGCCTGACTTCTTCAGATATCTTAGTCCTAGTAAACACTATACTATCAGCTTCATCACTACTTCACCTTCCCTTCTCTCTTCTCCAACTCTTCAAACATCTACACAACATAAAAATACATATACATTAGTCAACTTACATCTTCATAAACTTTTTAAAGGACTTATACATCCACATTCACTACCCATACCTTAATACACTCTTTATACATACACTCTACATACATACACTCAACATCTACATACCTATACCACTTCCATCTGTCAACCTACCTCTTACCAGCCATGTCTCAACAAGGGATTCCCAGGATTCTACTCAGCCCCCAGTATCTACCCTCCAGTCAGCCAACCAATCAATACCAATGTAGGACAGACCTTTACCCCAATCCAGCCAGGCCTTCCAGGATCAACATTGGAAACATCCTAATACTGCAAGATACAGGGACAACAACCAATCAGCAGACACTTCAGAAGACCCACATGGACAATACCCCCAGTCTCCAGTACCCTCTCACCACCATTCAGACACACCAGTCACTCACTTTTTTGAAAGAGAACCAGTCATGCCCAATACACAGGACCATCCACAAGACAATCAAGATCAAGCCCCTGGATAAGGATCTATTCTTTGATGGAACCAATATGCCTGTGGAAAAGTTTATTAAGAGGTATGAGAATGCAGGATCAGCTGATGGTGCTTCTGCTCAGGACTTGGCTAGACAGATTATATCTTTTATCAGAGGAATGGATCTTAAGGATGAAGTGGAAGAAATGAGACAGGCCATGAGGACTTAGACTGGGAAACCCTGAAGAAAACAGCTACTCAACAGATTTGGATCCTCTCTCCCTTGGTCAAATACACTAGACAGGACCTGAAGAATCTGGTAACACACAGCCATACAGACTGGAGGACTCAAGACTTTGGAAGCCTTCAAGACCTTTAGGACCAAATTTGAAGCAATCACTCACTACTTGTAAGAATGGGGTACAGTACTAACCCTTGAGAATTTAGAGAACTTTTTCTAGAAGCCCTCAGCCCAGAATTGGAGTCAGCTGTAACCAGAGAGCTCATCAGGGACAACAAGATGCTTGCCTCTAAGGATGGGGGAGACATACTTCCAGATACCAATACCCTAGTCACTACATACACAGGGAAGTTCAATCAACATCAGTCATGGACAGAAGAAAACTTTGGAGACAAGAACCCTCTGGAAATATGGATAATTCACCTTCACCCTCCAGTAGACCAGCTCCCTATTCAACCTACCACTACTTCTGGTCCCAGCTCTACAGAAAAACATTGGAAGTCATCACCAAGCAGCTTGCAGCCCTCACTGCTGAAGATCAGCCCCACCTCACCTAGTTGGACCAGCCCAGGATTCAATTCAGCCCCCAGGAACTATACCTTAAAATGCTACTACTGTTTTGAAACACCCACAGTACCACCAGATGTAGGGCCCTAGAAGAAGAAGATGTTACCAAAGAGGATCAGTAATCAGAGATGGCAGAGATTTCAGACTTCCAGACAAAAACTATGATTCCATGGGACCCCAGAAGACCAATTCAATCTGTGGTATCAGCTTTCCCCAAGGACCAACCCATTGTATCATCCTCCTTTGGACAACTAGAAGAAGCAATCACCCCTGAAGAATCCACCATCTATGAAGCAGACCTTGGAAAGAGAACCAGAGGAACCAAGGACCCAGAAGAACCCAAAATGGCAGACAAAATGATCAGGAAGAAAAGGAAAATCATGGACATGGATACAGAAGACTTACTACATATGGCCAGGACCCCAGTTCCATCAGGCAGGACACAGAATCAAGACCCCAAATCAGACCCCATGTAAGATTCAAGGACTCAGACATACAAGGATCCAACAACCCACCAAGGAGAAGCCAGAAAAGAAGACCTACTTGGAGAAGACTTGGCCAAGGAATACCCAGGAGCTGAAGAGGATGTTGCCAAAAGAATGCTTGGTGAAGGAAAGATGGAACTGGCTTATGGAGAAATATTTGCTATCTTAGTGGTGTCACTGATGCTTTCAAGAAGAGGGATCTCAAACAGAAGGCTGCCTTTGGAACCCACTAGGTCAACTATGTTCAAGACAAGAAGTAGAAAAGAAGAGAGAAGTAAAAGAGTTAAAACAGAACGACCACCCTCTATTCATGCCCCCTTGGATATGTTAAAATCAATATTAATGGACAAACCATCAAGCTCTGTTGGATACTGGATCAATGGTCAATATCATACCTGCAGGACTGGCTCACCAACTAGGACTGGTACTCACTGCCAAATCAATGAGGCTTAAAGGAGTTGGAGGCCACATACTAATATGCTGGAATTGCTGAAGGAGAAGTAGAAGTAACCATTTGGAAAAGTATCCAGAACTGTTCATTTCTGGGTGGCTGAATGACCTGTTCAACTAATTATTGGAAAGCCTTTCTTAATGGATGTATCAGCCACTATCAAATACAATGGAGCTCAAGGGGAATCACTTTCTATTATGGACTCATCTGGACAGACTTACTTGGTACCCATCATTCTCCCAGCACCCAGAAATGGGAAACTACATTTCCAGCAAAATTCAGCCACCAAGGAATTCCTAGACCAGGGCAGGACTCCAACTTTTTTCCCTTGACAGAAAGAAAAAAACTAGAAAAAATAAATAAAATAATAGTATTAATAATAATAATCAGTTAATCTAATTTTATTCATGGCCATATCTCTCAATCCAACTCACTTTTCTGGACCATTTGCTAGTCAGCCCTAAAATTAAAATGAAGCAAAAATAAATAAT